>NW_011627660.1:439406-620800 GCF_000204515.1 Acromyrmex echinatior | reverse complement strand
CAAGGTTAAAATTCTATTTTAATAATAAAATTTTAATAATAAAATAGAATTTTAACCTTGGATTTTGCTTTTTCTCGCCATTCAATGACGAAATGATTAAACTCTCTTGACAATATTTTTACTATAGAGGTCAAGATGTAAATTTTATTTAAAACCGATTTTAAGGCAAATATATGATTCCGTGCTTTTATGTAAATTTATACCGCGTTTCTTTAATGCAATGCATTTCAGAAATTAATCTTTTATTGTAGTTTACTTCAGAATCTAATACTTTTATATTATCCCAATCAAATGAATGATTGTAATTTCTAATGTATTCTGAAATGCTTTGCATTAAAGAACGAACAGACGGCATACATAAAGGCGGAAAGTTTGGACGAATCATATATTAAAATCGGTGTTAAAGTAAAATTTCCAAATAAATATAATAATGAGTAGATAAATCTAATTTTATGTTATTAATGCTCTTTAATTCTTGTTCTTAACTGTCTTTTTGTCTGGTCTACATAAAATACGCTACAATCTTTACAATTAATTTTGTATATTACATTGCTTTTAAATTTAATTTCAGTAGTATCTTTTTGTACTTTTATAAATTTGTTGATTTAAACATCTGTAACCTATCGTGACCAACGATTTATTTAAACAAGTAGTGATCATATTCGTTACATTTTTTATAAAAAGAGTAATGAAATATTTCTTATATTTAGGCGTGTCCGTACTTATATTTATGTTAGTATTCTTGTTCTTTGAAGTCGACTGCAATTCTTTATTAAACAATTTCTTTCTCTGCTTAAAATTTTATATAAAAAACTATAGGTCATATAGAATTTGTATAGGTTTATATAGTTTTTAATAATTTCTATAGTAGCGCATGAGAACGACTATAGAAACTCTACAGTCATTAATAAGGTAGTATCAGGTTAATTAACAAAAATTATATAGAAAATAATTGTTTATATTATTAAATATATGTTTCCTGATAGCAAAACATTAACCAATTTTAGACCAATTGGCAACAAACTCGATTAGATTTTTATTACGAAATTATCCGCCTTTGGCTATGGATTTGTCGATAAAACTTACTGTCCATTCTTTACGATGTTCAATGTTTTTTACAATTAGGTGAAAACTTTGCTCTCCCTAATAGAAATAACATCATTTTTGATTGTATTAAGAGCGTTGAACATAGCACCTGAAAATTTCCTATTATTAAGAAAATGAATATAATGAACCATTCAATTCCCATACTCAACAACATAGTGTCTTCTCCTCTCTTCACAACTCCCATTACAAATTATCAAATTTAAAATTAGTCACAAAAAAGTATCTATTATAAAATCACAACCAAATTATTTTTACTCATGCGGACAAAGGTAATGTTACAGTAGCGTTGGATAGAGATCTCTATATAGAAAAAGTAACAGAAATGTTTAAAGATACTGAAACTTATGAAATAATAAAAAAAAATCTTTGCAAAAAACTGATAACATCAAGAAGCATTCAAAGAAGAGAATTCAAAATACGTAACAACAAAGAAGAGAATAAAGAATTGAAAAATGACATCTCATGGTTTGCGATACCTTTTATTTCAAGGTTCACAGATAAATTTAAACAAATTAACAATAAAAACATTAAAATTTCTTTTCACAATATTAATTAAATAAGTACAAAGTTCAAAAAGATCGTCTAGAACAATCAACAAAATCTAACGTCGTCTACAAAATCTGTTGCAAAAAATGTGATGCATCTTATATTGGACAAACGAGTAGACAACTAAAAACAAGAATTGCAGAATATCGCAAACATATTAATTAGAACACGACTACCCGTTTTGTGAAAACTGAACATAGAATGCAGACGCAACACGATTTCGATTGAGATAATATTAAAGTTTTAGATGAAGAATAATCAATATAATAAACGACTGATCTCTAAAATGATGAACATTGAAAAACAAGACGATAGCCTTCAAACCGATACAGAAGGTCTCAATAAAGCATATATATCTATTATAAACAAAGTTTGACACTGTTTATATTTGTCACACCAATCTATCGAAAATTTAAAATCAATAAGTGGTGAGAAGTCATACTGATAATATATCTCAGATCAGTCATTTAAAACAGTAGTCTTTTACTTTAATTTTAATTTTAACTTTTGGACTGTGAATAATATTAATTCACTCTTGTTTTTATACTCGTAATTTATTTACGACTTTTGAATATTTGACCAAATGTTCCACGATTTTTATATTTTTGATCATTACAATGAGTTGTCCGAATGTACGGTGAGTGTTTAAAAAGAGATAAATTGAAAAGATTCTCCTTCTCACATATAATAAGTAACGTCAATTTTGTAACATATGCAATATCTAGAAAATTTAAACATTCGATCTGTAAATCGATTGAGAGGAAAATTTCGTTTTTTAAAAGGTACCCATCGAACATTCAACTTTTTATCATGAATAAGGTGTAAACTACAGATGAAAAAATATATACTCAAGAAATTGCAAAATGTTAAGGATCATCTGAAGAGGGCTTAATAAAAAGCCGAAACATGTAATGTCTATACGTATGTTTATCTAATCTTAATAAAATTCAATTTTCTATTAATGTGACATCTACACTTTTAAACAATTATTTGACTCTTATATGTCCTTTATAATATTTATTTAAGTATTCAGATTTATGTAAGATTAATATGATGATGTCTGTGAACAAATTTGGTATGCAATGAGGAAAGATGATTGTGAAAAGTCACAATCATCGATCGAATCTTTACGAAATTACATACGCAACAGTGGTCTCTGAATCCGGATCACTACATACGAAGGAATGAAAAATAGAATATGTAATCGCACCGGAGTTCGACACTGATGTAGTAAACAAAAGCTACATCAAAAGTATGTTTTGAAATTCAAAAAACGAGATCGAGAAATCGTTTAAGACGCTAGGAAATTATTTCTATGTTGGGTCAGTCTAAAACGTTTCTTATTATCAGTATTTTTTTTGTTATTTATCACATTTACATGGAGGACAGTAAAAAATTCCTTTATAATATTATTGCTTATTATATAATATTTAATTACACCACTAATATAATAAACCACTAATTATACCAACAATAAAAGCTATTTGCTCTAATATTGCAAACATCTATCAGCTCAAATTATAATAAGAAAAATGAAATTTTAAGGATTGTAAGCTAGTTAATATAAATTAAGTTTATATTTTTAAAATTTTTTATACTTCAAGTTTCTATACTTTGGATAAGACGTACAACCAGTGCAATACTAATTATTTATTATATTTATTAAATCGCATGCAGACTACTAGGCTTACGAAATGGTATTCGCATACCACATATTATTACTTATTTTTATTATTTACTTTATATTGAAAAAGGAAAGCTATTTGTAAAAGAATTGATAATAAACGTCCACATTGTTTATGATAAACAAATTATGTTTATAAAGTTTGTTAGTTTATTAATTTTTTAATTTTTCTTACAAATGGAACTATTGATAGTTCTCTAATTGTAAGAAAAATGTAAAAATTAATAAACTGAAAAACCTCATAAACATAATTTATTTACCATAAACAAAAACGTTTATTATTCTTTTGTAAGCTTCTTTTCTTGTTCAATATAAAGTGAATAATAAAAATAGATGATGAAAACATGTGATGAACATATTTGAGTACAGTTTTAGAACGCAAGCTTAGTAGTCTGCATGCGATTTAATGAATTCATTAAATAACTAGACAGCATTGATATGCTTTATCAAAATTTACGTAGAAATCTGAAGTATACGAAATATCACAAATGATGGACTTAAATTTATATTAGCTGATCTATAACAATAATCATCCAAATTTCACTCTCTTTAATATTATACAATAATTTGAGTTGATAGAAGATATTTGTAACATTTTTTGCGCTAATTGCAATTTGTTTATCAAATATTGACTAAAATGACTTAAAAATTAAAACATCAAATTGTAAATGGTAATTCTCCGTTAATTGCAGCCGCCACTTTTTTATTTTTCATAACTGTCACATGATTACCTTTAATACAATGCACTTTTACCACACCTTGAGTTACCTTAAATAATTATATACATCATTATATATATAAGAAAAACTTTTGTTAAATTTGACTTATTCAGTACAAATTATAATAAATTTTTTTAAATACCTTGTGCAAACCATAATCCTCTGCGATCATTGGTGTTTTGAACGAGGATGTAGCTTTTATCAATGTTATGGGAGACTTAATAGGCAGTAAAGTAGAAAAATCATATTCTCGGAAAGCGGATATATGTTTGTAAAGCGTTATACATAGTGTCTTTAAATTCGAAAGTGAGAGATATGTACATATAACTGAGAATTGTTTAGCAAAAATATTAAATCTTTCATCCCAACTCTCACATTTCTTCAATTCCATTAAAATCTACGACAATATAAAAATTTTTGTTTTTGTATACAAGACAGAACGAAAGAATTGATATTGATTTACATAAAGAAATCGAAAAATAATGTAAGTATATCGTAGATTAGTTTCAATGTAAGTTCAAAACAAAAGTGCATATGAATAGACTTCTAGAATATTAGTTAATATTTCAATCTGAAAATTTGTTTCATCAAAATCTATTTCTAAAGTTTGGAAAATTGTTTGTAAAAACTCAGGTGCACCGTCGATAAGAACAAGTCGGCCTTTAAAATTCATAGCTTCTAATCTTCTTGCTACTTCAATTGCAATAAAAGATCCAAAGGAATACCCTACTATTATAAAATCTTTTCCGTCTGTTAGCTTTGAAAGTATGTGCTGTAAAAATATCCAAAGTATTCAATGAAATTTATATCTTTTAAATGCAAATAATACTTTGTAACGTAAAATGAAATTACTAATACGATTGCATACGTTTGTGAAACGATTAATAGTCTCCATTATCGTGTTTGTACAATCCATGTTGTTTGTATTATAATGCAACAATGATGTTGAAAATTTAATATGTGGTATTATGATTTTAAATATACTATCACATCCGTTAATACCCGGAATAAGAAGTACTTCAGTCGTAGTGTTCTGTTTGTTAGTCAAAAATTCAATTGGGGAAATAAAATCTTCATCTCTTAATGCAACGCCAACAAAAAATGTAACGTTTGACATCTCTTTGTTCAATTTCTTTTCATCATCCATATTGTCATTGTCATTGTCATTGTCATTGTCATTGTCATTGTCATTGTCATTGTCATTGTCATTGATGATTGGAACGGACATCTTAGTGAGTTTCGCGAAAGTAAGATTTCGCATCTCTTGTGCTGTGACAAAT
The DNA here is from genome assembly GCF_000204515.1 of Acromyrmex echinatior. Next base: position 615,464 of record NW_011627660.1, on the reverse strand, counting down.
ATATCAAATTCTCGTTCCAGAATTTGCTTGATTTCTACGGCCATCATGGAGTCCATTCCAAGTTCGGCCAGAGATGAATTTGGACTCACAAGCTTTATGTTACTTATGTCTACAATGTAGAATGTAAAATTATTACGATCTATAGTATAATGCTTTTTTGTAAACTGGACTAGCAAACAAATATAATAAGTATTTATGAAAGAATAAGTCACCTACAGCTCCCCACTGAATCGCCAATGCCGGCAATCCTTTCTCCGCTCTTTTTTCACAAATTCTTTCCATAATAGAGTTGGCCATGCCGTAATTTGTCTGACCAGCATTTCCTCTGCCGCAAGAAACGGAAGAGAATACCACAAAATGCCGCAGATTAAGACAGATTTCCCTAGAAAGCTTGTCTAACATTTGCGTTGCACGAGCCTTCGATTGGAAGGACTCTGCAAATGATTCTGCAGTTTGGTTTTTGAAGATGTCATCTTTCAGTACCACACCCAGATTGAATATAGCGTCCACTGGAGCTTCTTTTTCTGCAGTCCTTAAAATATATTCGCAATCTTTGAGATCAGCAACATCGATATTCTTGATGATCAGAACGTTTACGCCGTACGATTTCCATAGTCGAATTTTCATGCGTTGATAACCGTTTTTTATTCCATTTCTTGAAATCAGAACGATGTTTCTGGCACCACGAATTATAAGCCAATCAGTTAATTCTAAACCAAATCCGCCTAGACCTCCTAGTATAATGTAACTCCTATCTTTGAGACAATAATAGCGACGATACGCGAGAATGTGCTTATCTAAAGGTTCATCTTTTTCATGAATATTTATAATTATCTAAAAAATAATCGTATTAAAAGAATTCATGTTATATGTGAGTAGGACTATAGAATGCTATTATTTACGAATAAACTTTTCAATTATTATAATATTTATCATCACAAGCATACCTTTCCTATATGTTTTCCACTCGCCATATATTTAAAAGCTTCTTCAATATTTGTTTTTGGAAAAATTTTTGCTTGAATTGGTTTAATTGTTCCATCACTTAGACCATTTTCGAGCAATGTGACCAATAAATGTTTCCATTTGGAATCACTATTTTTTATCATCATATTTTCAACTGTAACCCCGTAAAAACTGATACCTTTTTGAAATATAGACATATCTAGGGGATTATTAGAAATAAGGTCGAATTTGCCAATCTCTAAGAATCGACCATTTTGAGCTAAACACCGAATGGAGGCGATTAATTTTTCTTCCGCCAATGAATTTAACACAATGTCGACTCCGCGACCTTTCGTCTGCTGCATTATCATTTGTTCAAAACTAGTATCTCGAGAATTTCCAATATGTTCATCCAAAATAGTCGGAAATATTTTTCTAATAAAATCCCGTTTATCACTCGTGCCCACGGTAGTAAATATTTCACATCCCTCTTTAAGAGCGAGATGAATAGCTGCTTGTCCAATGCCTCCAGCACCAGAATGTATAAGTACTTTATCACCTTTTTTTATTTTCCCATAAATGTACAAGGCTAAATAAACCGTGCTGTAAACGCACGGGACGGTTGCTGCTTCTTCAAACGTCCATGCATCGGGTATATACCAACAAAGATCTTTGTCTTTCTCAACAACATTTGCTATGCAACTAGTAAGAGTAATTTTTAATTATTGTCTATTCTATGACATCACAGCACAATAATATCTTGCAGCATTACATACTTAGTATGACGAATTCCCATTACACGTTGTCCGTCAGCATTAAAACCCACGTATTCTGATCCAAGAGGAAAATACTGAAATAACCGTCTTTGCAAAATCGTCTCATTAAATGTTAATTTACCAGTGGCGAGCATTACATCTTTAAAATTCAGAGATGAGTAAACAACGTGCACTAAATCCTCACGACGAGACACGACAGATAAATTATTTTCTATCCAACGAAATGAATTCAAGTCACCACGAACCTACGAAAAAACAAAGCTTGTATTATCACATGATATATATATATAAAACAGAATTTTAAAAAGAAATTTCGTGACAGTATTCAATTCTCCGTCTGTCAAGCAGAATTTTTCATTTAATAGACTATAAATAAATAATACTGTAATGTAGGGATGCACCGGATATCCGAAAAGTATCTGATATTTGATATTATTCGGCACTTTTTTATTATCCGATGGGAAAACGGATATTATTAGTATCCGGAAATAATATTCGGTTGAAATTTTATATTGAAAGTTTGCATCATTGATGCAGACCGTGATGATTAACAACGCTGCATCTTTATCAATTTGCGAGTAACTTAGGCATTATGAATAAGTGAGTTAATTATATTTGTATCATTCTTGTTGAGGAGGACTCCAAAGAGAGTCGAAACGTTCAAAACAAAGAAGACATCAATCCATTATCTGAGTATTGATTGTTCACTAAATAATTGCGCCGTTTGTCGTTGCTGACTCTCATTAGCCTATTATATTTATCTATTTGTATTATTTAAAATTCGAGAGTCCTAATATAATTATTGTTATTGTTTATCTACGAGGAAACTAAGTTTAGTACCTAATAATTTTATTTAATTGAGCGTATTTACCACGAATTTTATGAATATTTGGACAATATTATTAAATTGTTGATTTTTATTATATAAATGTTCTACAAATAAATATGCATACTCATAATGTTATAATATCTTATATTGCCGTAAAATTACAATTCTTTTCTGTACAGTTATCATCTCAGTTAATAATTAAACTTGGACGTTAACATTAAAATCATAATTATTATCACTACTTCGTTCTTACAGTCTCTTTCTGCTTCTTTTTCTATTAATTTTTTTACTCAGCTTTTTATTAGATTGTCTCGGAATCCGATCAGATATCCGATTCGGAAATTTGCCTTCTCGCATATCCGGATATCGGATATCCAATGTTACATTTTTTCCGTATATCCGATATCTGATATCCGATAATTTTACGATCGGTACATCCCTATTATAATGATAAAAGTATCAATTATACGTTTTGAAAAAATTTGCACGTACCGTTTGGCAGACATGGCCGGTTAGTACAAGTTTCGGTTCCGGTTGTGGTAATTTTAAATGTCTGTACGATCCCCAAGTTTTATTAGGTCGCAATACATTAATGTTCATATCTTTTTGCAATTGCTCTAAGTAGAAGGGGTCTTGAAGAGAAAATTTAGGAGCTTTTTCATCTTGAATGAGCACACTCCTAACAAGTTCACTACCTGGCTCTTTTCTCAAGCAATTAATAAAACCCAATAAACCGCACTCAAAATTTTTCTCTCCCACAATTATAATTCTACTATTACTGTCAAGATTGTTTTCATTACTCAAAAGTGACTTTAGATTCTCCAGCCAATTAAAGTTATCATTACTTATATAAACAACAGTTCTTTCTCTTATTGAAACTTTTTTTTTCAGAAGCACAACTAGTTCTTTATCAGTGCGTTTTTCGAATATAACGTTTAATTCGTATTGCTGCAAATATTTTTTATAATCAGTTAAGTCACAGTTCTCACGAGTCAACAGATAACCACCCTTTTTCAAAAATGGCAACAGTCGCTGTAATGATGCATGTTGTTTGGTCAAAAGATTGAATCCAGCGACAATTGAAGCTTTGTCCGAAGATGATTTTTCAAAATCTTTGATTGAGAAGTTTTGCGGTAAGTCTTCTGGCATGAAACGATTTGATGATGTTAATAGAATGACATTCATTTGTATCATTGGTATATCATGAAATGCCTCAAGCAATAACGAAGACGAGAGATGTTCTAATTCAACATCATCGACATCTTCCACTAGCTCAACGGCTTGCACTTTGATAATTTGATGATCTTCCAGTATGAGTTGACCCGATAACCGAATTGCTTCGTTCAAGGAAACCTTAGCGCGATCACAATGAGCTACAAACGTATGTTCCTCGATAACAACATCTTGAGCTAATTTTCGGCGAGAGATCTGAGTAGCTTTCAGACCTCGAATCTCTATTCCGCCAGCTTTTATCGTGCCTAGCTTTTTATATACTCGTACCTGTAATACTGTAATAAGACAAGTAAAATAATATGCTTCATATTATTGAGATTTTTACACAATATTTACGAATTGAACGATGAATTAGTAATAAAAATTAATTACGTTTATCCATGTCTGTTGTAACTTCTGCTTCCTGTAACTTCGAAGCATGAAGCATTGGATTGATCACTAATTTTTGAATACTCGTAGGAACACACAATTCCCTAGTATCATATCCGATAATTATCATTTGTAACATATTATCCATAAAAGATTCCCAATTATTTTTCCAAGCGATATGTCCTTGGGTTCCCGAAATAGAGGCACTCTTTAATCCACGAAATAAGCCTTTGTATTGGTATCCACGCAATTTCAATTCTTTGTAGACATCTCGTGCAGTCATACTTTCATCTTCATCACTATTCTCCGATAATAGATCTGTCGGAATCATTTCTTGTTCTGGATTCAATGTCTCGTATACTGTACCTGTTACGACAATGCTGTCTCCTTCAGTTATTTCAAACTTTCCATCTGTAATATTCGTATATATTTGATTATACTGCATTTTTATCATCATACTACATTAACTGTGATCAATATAATGATTCATCACTAATCTATCGGATCCAGATATTTTTTTCAACTGCCTTGCAAAGAATTATATTATAATAAATGTTTAAACAATAATTTAAGGTACAATGAATACTGCTATGAAAATTTCAGAGAAAATCCACTTAAATTAAAATAATTAATCTCGTAAATACCTGTCTGTATTGCAATATATAGTTCCACAGTATCATTTTTCGACAAATGAGTAGCACGGATAAATTTTACATCTTGGAAAACTATCGATAGCGTTGTTTGTATTTCTCCTTTCATCATGGCAATAATTTTCCAAACGAGTCCCAAATAACTTGTCGCGGGTAGCAAATTTTTCCCATCAATTACGTGACCGCTCATATATTCATAATCCTCATCGTCGAGTAAAATGTTGACGTATCTCCCTCTTGATTTTATAAACTGTGCATTTTCTTTCGATACATACCAATTTGCAGAATGATCCCATCTGATTTATTATAATTCATATTTATATGTGAATAATTATATGTACATATAATATATTACAACCTTAGAATATACATACTGAAAGGGCCATAAGTGACTATTGATGGCACCAACATCTATCTGTCTTTGTCTGAATGTTTCACTGTAATGCACATGCATCGATTACGAATATCCATATGTACATACGTTCAACTTTCGAAGCTCGCGAAACGAAAGTATATAAAATTATTTAAAAAATGGGACGTTATTGCGTTATATGTCTCAAAATATCAACGAAGTAAATTAAAATATCTCTTCATGCATAAATATAGTCTTACTTCGTAGAAAATTTTAAGCCAAGCTCTAAGATTATGTACTGAATTAATTTAAATTATATAAATATATAAAATATGTGTGTATTTTAAGTGTATAATTATAATTAACAACGACAATTTGATAGCTGGAAATATTTTTTTTCATCATTTTCAAATTTCAAATAACATTTTGATAACTATTCTATATTTTTTCGAGATTAGAATCGATTTTTTCATTTTTTCAAGATTTCAAGTTCGAATTACGCGATATCATCACGCGTAAGCGCACAGCAAACAAGTATTCAGACAAGAACAAATAGATATTGGAGACACTTTTATTACATACTTTGGTTACATACAGTATGGCCCTTCCAGTATATATGTTCTAAGATTATAACTTATATATATATATATATATATATATATATATATATTATATATAAGATAGTTGGTCGTCAGGGTACTAGTAATCGCCAAGTTCACATATTAAAGATGTATTTTAGTGTTTTCTGTCGATCGTGAGGCTTGCTGATATTTTTATTGGTTTCGAGGAAGTATTTATGTTATGTTACATTATGAAACTTGTATATATGAATTCATTCTATTGATTAAATCGAATATGTGTAATAACTGAACCTATGCGTGATTTCGATCAAACGCTTCATTGTGAAGTTACGAGACACTGTTACGAGACACTTGACATCTCATGACATCAATTTTGGAATATTGGCAACTTGCATGAGGTAAATTGAGCTTCGAGTTATAAATCGAGATCGCAGTTTTACACTATCATAAATTATTATTTCATACAAATTTCATAGTTTTTTTTACATGACAAGCACTGATTCCGAAGCACGTAGTCGTTCGAGTAATCGCCATATTTGTTGATTACTGGAAATTGGTGGGCCGAAAAAAATTCTTATAAATCGAATAATAATGTATCCAAAATCCAAATAAAAAAATTAGATCCGTAATTGTTATTATCTAGACATTCTATGGACCAGTAATCGCTATAGTCAAGTTAATAAATAGATATGCAAACAAATAAAGAATCGATCACTGGATCATTTCTGTTTCGATATCTAGAACAGAGATTGGCGCTATTCGAATGAAAACTAATTTTACAATTCTTTTCTGTTGAAACAGCTATTAATATTTATTGAAAATTTGATAATAATGATAGTTCTAAAAAAAATATATAAAAAATTATAAAAACGTGGAAAATCAGCTTCTGCTTAGTTTAAATAAAATAATATCATGCCCAAAAAAACGGAGTTCAAAGTGGATCAGCACTTCTATATCTCGCACTGAATGGTATACATATATGGTATATATATATATATATATATATATATATATATACATATATATAAATTTATGTGTCTTTCACATGAGCATTAAAAAATACATTAATGAAAGTACTTCCCATCACTTGTAAAACGCTACGAATTAATTCCAACACCTAATATATATATATACATATATATATATAAATTTATGTGTCTGAATCATTCCATCGTTCATGTATGCGATAGTTAAACATATGGTGATTTGTGGGACATACTCATGACGATTATTGAGCAAGCTGTTATGGCGACATGGCGATAACTCGTACATTTGTGCCTTCTAATTTTTATAAAGGATTTTCTCAACAACGGCAGTAAATACAAGAATATTAGAGTGACGTTTTTATTCGTCACAAAAAATTTATTTAAAATAATCTAAAATAACAGTCATTCACTTTTCAAACTGAAAAATATAAATTTGCAAAGTCAAGCGTTTTGGTTAACGTGACGATTACTGGGCCATCTTAATATATTAGGTGTTGGAATTAATTCGTAGCGTTTTACAAGTGATGGGAAGTACTTTCATTAATGTATTTTTTAATGCTCATGTGAAATAAATAACATTCTTTCATTAAAAAACGCTACGAATTAATTCCAACACCTAATAAATAAATATTTTATATTATATGATCAATAATTGCATCTAATTGCATGTTTATAATTAATAATACATATATTTATACATACATATATATATATTTTTTTTTTTCTTATGTAGACATTATCTAAGTTATAATTACTATGATATTTACCTGATTGATGGAGAAATCATAGGAGTTCCTCGACTAACTGGAAATTCAACTGATGGGTACAAATTGGCAACTTGTGGCTGTAAACCGCAATTGTAAAGCTTTCCAATTCCTTGTAGAATTGTATTAATATCTTTTTTGGTTTGTCGTGTTAATACTAAGTTTGTCACGTTTGGAGGTAAAGAGCTTGTCAAAACGTAGTGTAGAACATCGTCTGGTGCGATTTCGATGACCACAGCGTTACTTGGAATTAATTCCGTTGTTTGTGAAAAAAGGACCTTGTTTAATATACATTGAGTGTGATAGTCTGCCGATGATAACTGATTTGATGTTGAAGTAAACCATTTGGTGCGAGGTATAGAAGTGCTGATCCACTTTGAACTCCGTTTTTTTGGGCATAGTATTATTTTATTTAAACTAAGCAGAAGCTGACTTTCCACGGATGCAACGTAAGAACTTAAGAACTTTGAAATGGTATGTTGCAGTTGATCTTCTTCACGTAAATATTGTTGACCTGATTATTAAAAAATGTAATACATGCAGCTGCAGTAAATTATGATATAAAATTAATTTTTCAATGTTTTAGTATTTTTTTTATCCACTAATTTATATGAAAGCTATTTTAATTCTACCTGTAATTTTTTCATAAATTCTTCTATGGATTCCTTTGATCCACATACGACGCTGCTGTTGTCACTATTGTAGCATATTATTTCAATATTCGCTGGACATATATTTTTAAGATGCTCGTAATTGATATTGACAACCATCATCGAGCTATGAATTATTTTTTCATCGGCACATGCCAAACCAATAAAGTATGCTGATAAAATAGTTTGTTCAATAGTGAGACACTTATCTGCGTATGCACAACCAAGTTCACCAGCAGAGTGACTAATCATGTAATCAGGAGTAATTCCTAAAGATGTTAGGAGATCTACTAAGCCAATCTACAAATATGTATAAATAATTTTATAAGTAAACATTATATACTATAATACTTATTTTTGTTACAATAATAAAATATGAAACATTTTTTTTTATTTTAGTTCTTATGGAAAATAACAACATTAGAAAACGTGTTCTATTTACAAATATGTATAATTGATATCGCAAAAATATTCGGACACTTAACAAGATATAATAATATAAATATATATAAACGAAATGATTGATAATAATTTTAATACTTTGTTGGATAACCTTTTTATTTAATAACATGCTGCAAACATTAGGCATATTTGAAATAATTTTTGTTAATAATCTGGTGTAATGCGCGTTCATTCCTCTTTTAATCGTAATTTTAGTTCTTCTTTTGATCTTGTAGACGTAATCTGAATGTTACGATCTAATAAATTCCATAAATTTTCTATGGGATTTAAATCTGGTGGAGAATGTAATACTTTTGAACAGTTGTATAATAAATATTCTTGCACTATTCGCGATTTATGTTTTGGATCATTGTCTTGATAAAATTTAAAACTACCTCGTATATTCATATTATTAGTATTTTTTATTAAATTGTCTTTTAGAATACTTAAATATTTATTTTTATCCAAAATTCCGTCAATGAAAACTAATTCATCACCTTTACTTGAAATACAACCCCAAACCATTAAACTTCCACCGCCGTGTGTCATAGTTGGCTTTAAATTTTTCAGTTGGAATTCTTTATTTGCTTTTCGCCATATCATTTTCCGTCCGTCAGATCCAAAAATGTTAAATTTGCTCTCATCAGCGAATATTACATCATTCCACCATATTTGTTCTTTAGAAATAAATTCCTTGGTGAAAATTAATCTTTTCTTCCGATTCGCTTCATTTATGAACGGCTTTTTACGAGCAACTTTACCACTTTCTTTTAATGCTCGACGAGTTGTATCTAACTGAGGATGTATCTTCTTATTAGTCTCTTCGTATAATTCTCAGATCAAATTTATAGCTCTTAATCCAGGACTTACTTTTATTTTCTTAATAATTTTACATTTATCTCATAAGTCAAGTAATTTTGGATGTCCTTTCTGAGGTATTGATTCAATGCGATCTTCACGAATATATCTTTTTACAATATCTGCTACCGTACTCTTACTCAAATTTATTAATTTACTTTTTCGATATAATTTGCCCTTTAATGAAAAATAACAAGTTGGCATTTATCAAATGAACTATTTTTGCCTTTACGTCTCATTTTCACTGTTAATTTATATGATCTTGAGGAAATTAGGTTAACTCAATTCAACATGAAATAAGTCACATATTTTGCCTTATTTCACAGTAAACAAGTAACGAATAAACTAACTTGATTTCCGAGGGTCAGTAAATATAAAATATATTGAGTGTCCGAATATTTTTGCGATTCTAAACTTAAGGATTAACTTATTTAATATTTTTTACATTGAAAACTTTAGTTAAATAAAGAAAATTAATGTTTTTTACATCTATAATGAGCATTTCCAATGATTAAAAAACCATAAATTTCTTAATCCTATAAAAACTATATTTCAAAATTAATAATTTCTCTATTATTATGATGTCCGAATATTAATGCGAGTCACTGTATATATATATATATATATATATATATAATAATAATAATAATGAATTCTTTACCTGAATAGCGACGATTCCGAGAAAAACGTTTAACCTATTTTCGCATATGCTTTCTTCCATTTTTGTCATAATGTCTATGACACTTATACCATACGGCTTTAAAATATCATCGCACTTTCTTATCGCTTTAGCAAAGACATGGAACTTTAATAAGTTTTGACCTAATAAGAGTTTAGTTTATAAATTATATCATTTAATAGTGATACGTGATTTATTAATAAAATATTGAATATGTACCCATTCCTGGCCAGTGCGAACCTAAGGCTGAAAATATAAACCAGACAGGTCTATTCAAGCCTTCATAATTTCGGATTTCCTTTATTGAATCTTGTTGAAAAGAATTCAATATTATATACCCTCTCCATGGATGACCCGTTATATTGTCTGCATGAATATCATGTAACAGGCGAATATATTCTACATCTATTGGATGGTTAGCAATCTGTAATAATAAAGTTTTAAAAATTAAAATTAAAGACATAACGTCTCCAATTATTCAAAGTAATATCGAAATATTTTTAAAAAATCTAAACTAACATCATTTAAAAATAACTTCACAGATTCTTCAGTACGTCCAGATAATATGACAAGTCTAGGTAAATCATCATTTGGTGCTCCATTATTAATTTTCTGTTTGGGATTCCACTTCAATAACATATGAGCGTTTGATCCTCCAAAACCGTAACAATTGATTCCTACACAACCGTTTTTGAGTGGCATTTGTTCTTGGATGACACGAATGCTCCCATTTAATAAGGCATCTATATCTTTCCTTGGCGATGTATAATTAATATTTGGTGGAACAAAACCAGTTTCGAATCCTATTATTACCTAATAGTTATAATAACAGTTTTGAAGTGTGAATTTAAATTAATTTGTAAAATGCCGACTAATCATACATTATGTACATGGACAGTTTGATAAACCAGTGCAGACTTTTTAAAAAAAGACTGTATTGAAAAATAAATCAAATTTTGGTAAAAAGACAGTAGTATAGAAAAATTACAAATAATCAAACTATATCAAATAAATTTTGTAATAATAGATAAAACTGAAAACCATTTATTTTACCTTAGCGATCTGATTAAAACCACTTGCAGGCTCAGAATGCCCGAGATTAGATTTCACGGAGCCGATCATTAATGGAGTTTCTCTATTTTTACACAAACTGTTATAGATAGCATTAACTTCTTGTGGATCACCAGCTTTGGTAGCGGTACCATGTGCTTCGATATAATCCAAACAAGATGTTGGTAGTTTGTATTCTTCGTAAAATTCCTTTAATAAGGTACATTGTATTTGTGATGAAGGATATGTTATTCCTTCTTCTTTGAAACCATCGTCGTTTAATTTTATATGGGGACATATGGCATAAATCCTCTTAGCATTTTTCGCTTTTTGAAGATATACTGCTGCAATTGTTTCGCTACGCGAATAACCGTTAGCAGCGATATCAAATGGACTGCAAATACCGTTGGGTGACAAAACACCTAAGAAGTAAGCATATTTGAACGTGTGTATAATGGATTATGTTTAAATCAAAATGATTATTTTCATGGTATCTTCTAATATGGTATTTTTTAGGTTTTAAATATGTTGTTAGAAACGGTTTTTATTGAAATTATACATTGTAGTTTTTGTAAATGATTTTTTAAAATTTATTTTTTTGTAAATGAGAAATGGTTTACGTGATTCTCTAAATGTCATGCCTATTACATTACAAGACTACCAAATTTTAATGAAAATACAAAGTATAAATATTGATAATACCAAGTCGACTGAAGTGCAGGTTTATTATGGAATAAAGACATAAATTTGTTGTTCCAATTATTGCGTCTTCGCATTTGCCTGACATGATATATTCATAACCAATGGCTAGAGCATAAAGACTAGAACTGCATGCTGCATCGATATTATAAGATGGTCCTTTCAGATCCAAGCAATACGAAATCATATTTGCCACTGCAGATTTATGGCATCCATAAACATTTTCATTTATCTAATTACAAAACATTTGCAATTTCCGTACATAAATAATAGATTCAGTAGATTCAATCATTTCTGTGGTAAATATTTATTATTTTTAGATGCCACCTCACTAATTTCGATGTCCTTTACGTATCTATGTTGTAGGAGAGAGTGTTCTGAGTGATTCTCTACAAGAATTAAGTGGGGGACAGCATTGATTTGGAAGATATAGTAAATTAAATTTCTATAATATGCAGAGAATAATATTAGCATAAGAGGTATATTACGAAAATTAAATTTGTATATAACGTACTAATCTCTTAAAGAATGTAAACAATCATCCTTTTCCTCCTGCTTAGGGGCGTTTCCACGCGAAGCGACTTTCACTCCATCCCATCTTTCCTACTTAGGACTACACAAACACAGCTATTTATCAAAGCATTTATATATATATATATATATATATATATATATATATATATCTTTTCTTATATTTGATGAGACAGTTTCAAATGCTATTTTTATCTAATAGTTATAATAACAGTTCTGAAGTGTGAATTTGAATGAATTTGTAAAAAGTTGATTAATCATACATTATGTACATGGGCAGTTCGATAAATGTCAGTAATTTTTAAAAAAAAAGACTATGTTGAAAAATCAATCAAATTTGGGTAAAAAGGCAGTCATATATGTAGTCATATGGGCAGCCATGAGCCATCAAAATAAATCCCCATCTCCGGCAGCGGGGGCTGTCTGGAAAATGGTGCGCTCTGATTGGTCGGTGACGTGAGAGTGGGGGTAACGAGATAATTAAATGGCGCGTTTTGATTGGCTCGGTCCATAGCTGCCCACACGCTGATTGGCTCTGTCCATAGTCATCTACGCAATGACTGAAAAAGGGTGAGGCGTCGGCAGGAATAAATACTGTGACAAAATGGTGGATGGGAAAATCGAGGAAAATTGTTGAGAAATTTGTTCATTACGGAAGGGGAGGAAGGAAAGTACGGTCAACGGATATGAAGTACACAGTTTCTGTTCTGTAGGTCATTTTTTTTTGCTGCAATGTCTCCTGCTGATGTTTTAATGAAAGGGTTTTTTTTCTTATTATTTATGACGAGGATTTTTATGAGAATTTTCGGGAGACTCTTGCTTCCTCTAGAGAGAAAGGGGAGACAAAACAGAAATGAACAAATTCATGCTGGTACGCGTTGTCATAATCGGTGTGGTGGTTTATTCGTTTTTAGAGAATAAATTTCTTAAAAACAGACAGCGGGAATTTTTCAATTCAATTTAAAAATCAGAAACACGATATATTTCGCAAAAAAAAACACATGGAAGCATGAAGGAAAAATATCATGACAGAAAAGTCGAACCAAAGCGGGGACAAACAAGCGACAGGCAAGGAGAAAAAAGATCTTCCAAAATTCATCCCGTCATATCATTGACGGATAGAAATAAAACTAACACTAGCATTTTGCAAATTTTGAGAACTCTACAACACACATGCCGGCAAAAGAGGTAAATTCTGAATTTGCGCAAACATTTCCTTCCTCACGCTCTCCGATGACAAGAAATGAATTCACTGGAAGTACTTTTAAATGCATTACATCATTTCAGTGTCCGACATGCAGTCTATCCTGTCGACCAACTACCGAGGGTGTGGACGAAATCGATTACCATTGTCGCTAACACAGACAATCACGATCGACATGGCCAGCACTGGGTCGCCTTCTACATCGACGAATACATACATATTTCGATAGCTACGTTTTGCTACCCTTGGACTCAAGATTCCTCTTACGACTTCGCCGAAACTTCACCAAGTATTGCTAGAATACGACGACGGTGCAAGGAATACTTTCTCAAACTTGGAGTCAATACTGCTGTGTATTTCTATATTTTATGTGTAATTGTTATAATCTTAGCCAGTTTCTCAGTCTGTTTACCTCTGATTCGAAACGTAATGATCGATTGATCATACAGTTATTTCATAAATTTTTCTTCGTTGTAAACATAAAAAAATAAATTCTCATGCTGCATGCCGTCATGTTCAATCGTCTTTTAAAAAATAAAATATAAAATAAATATTTTATATTAATATCACTTTTTTTCTTTTTAAAATAAACATTTTTGATTATGTAAATTCCGTCTGTTTCTTACTTCTAATCTCGTCCCCTTTTACACTCGTCACCTTTTTCTCACGGAGTTTGTTTTGACGGCCCATATACTACTAATATATAAGAATTATTAATTTATCAAACTATATCAAATGAAAATAAATTTTATAATAGACAAAACCGGAAACACTATTTATTTTATCTTAGTAATCTGATTAAAATCATTCGCAGATTCAGAATGCCCAAGAATAGATTTTACGGAGAGAAATTTAGTAATGCATGAAGTAAAATTTAGTAATATACAACTTTCCGAGATTTCATCATATTTCTTTGGAAAGTCACACGCCCCGAAGCAGGGAGAAGGTGGGATGAAAGTCGCTTCGCGTGGAAGTCGTGCGCTTCTAAACAATAGGGAAATGGGGTGAAAGTTACGCGTAGCGAGCCCCTTGATAGAGGGAAGGTAAGGTGAAAGTCGCTTCGCGTGGAAATTAGTATGACTTTATTATGAAACTTTAATTTACTATATGTTCTAAACCAATGCCATCCTCTACTTAAATCTTATGGAATCACTCAGGACATTCTTCTCTACAACATATTAAAAGGACATTGAAATTGATATCATTGTTAAAATAAATATTTACCATTTCTTTGTACTATATAATATTTTTATACATATATTACATTTATATATATCATATAGCTCGCAAAGATTTGCACATTTCGGACTGATTTCAGCGAGCGATCGCCATCACCGCTCGAAACTCGGCGTCCGGCGAAAGAATCGAAAAGAAAAATCAGAATTATATATCGTATAACATATATAATTTTGTTTTCCTGCCAAGTCACATTCGAGTATTTAATTCTTCTTTTTGTTGAATAGGCTTACTGGGAAAGCCACATTAAAAAAAATGCATCTTACAATAGTACCTCTTGGGTGATGTGGAAAGCTATTGTCGAAATGTACGTTATAATTATGTAATGTATTAATTACATTAAGATATAAGTATATTATTAAAGAACAATGAATAAATTAACAATAGAAAATTTTATGTTAATAGAAATAAATTATTTAATAAAAAAATGTTTCAATAATAATTTGGCGGAAGGTACGCTCACAGTATATTTCTGGTATAGGGACGCTCCATTATATAAGCGCCGAGCCTCGAGCAGTGGTGAGATCTGAATCAGCCCGAAATGTGTAAATCTTTGTGAACACTGACATATAGCATAATATGTTACATATAAAAATAGTACAAAAAGATGACTGAATCTGTTCTTATATGACACATGTCATATATTATGTATATTTTATAACATGATACTTTCAAAGGAGGTATGATTTAAGCAATCGGTTGTCTAAATTGTACCTATATTTTATAGCATGTTCCAAAAAGATTTATAACAAATTAATTTAATGGCAAAAAGTTAAGTATGCAAAATAGATGTCTGGAACATTAAGTTACAATTTCTAATGCTCATTTGTGTTCAAATTGATACAACTTTCCTCTGTATATATATTTCGCTTCTATATATATCTTTTTTACCTGAATGTCTCTAAAAAGCAATGTTTTTTGTGTTTCAATATATGATGATCCTGTAATTACGGCAGTATTTTTTCCTCGTAATTGCTTTGGATTGATCCCTGCATCCATAATTGCTTCGTAAGAATGTTCCAATAACATTCTCACTTCAGGTGCAAGTGTGTGTGTTTGATCAAAAGATAATCCAAAAAAATCCGCATCAAATTTTTCTATATTATTGATAGTTCCCATACGGCGTGACAATTCCGCATGCCCTAAAAGTAGATATATTTACATAAGGATTTTATGTTCTTTGATTATTATTTTGTATGAAATTTTAATTTGAGGTATACTTTTTTGTTCACTAATAAACATGTAATGATATTTAGTACAGAAAGAGTGGTATATACTGTCTTAATCAAACAAGCATAATTGTAAAAATATTATATAATATATTATATAATATATAACGATTATTTTTTTTTGGTTGTTATTTTTTAACAATTTTTGAAATTTAATCGGGACATTCCCTAAAGTCGTTAAATATCTAAAAAAAAAACAGATTTTTTTCAAATTTTAAACAATTTTAATCCACGCCATCGAGGCACGGATATGCGAAAAAACACTTTTATGGACAAAATTCGATTGATGCTCTAATTCTTAACAAATTTTAAAGTTTTTATTTTAATTTGCTCGATACTGAATGAGCTAAAAACCCATTTTGCTTAAATTTTGATTACGGTTCAATTAAAAATTGCCGATTCAATATTCGTTATCATATAATTAAGTTTTTTTGCCGTCTTCATTGGATCGGCAATTTTTATTTTGATCGTAATTAAAATTTACACAAAATGAATTTATAGCTCATTTAATTTCGAACAAATTAAAAAAAAGAACTTTAAAATTGGTTACGAATTAAAGCGTCGGCCAAATTTTGTCCACAAACATATCTTTCCGCTTATACTGTGCTCTAGTGGCGATAATTGTTCAAAAAATCTGAAAAATCTGATATTATTTCTTTATAGATGATACTTTCAAAGGAGGCAATCGGTTGCCTAAATTACCTATATTTTACAGCATGTTCCAAAAAGATTTATAATTAATTTAAAAATTAATTTAATGGCGAAGGGTTAAATATGCAAAATAGATGCCTGGAACATTAAGTTACAGATATAGATATTGAACCATTTTAAGGAATGTCTTGATTAAATTTCAAAAATTGTTAAAATATCAATTACCCTAATAAGTACCATAAGAATACGAATTAATCACCTGTTTCCCATCGGTTATGATCTGCACTTACAAGATCAATTTTATTGAATAAATTTTCTTTTAATTCATTCATATTATCTGAATTAGGAAATCTACCAGCAATACCAGAAATAACAATTTCCTCACTGGAATCAATATCCTTCCACGATCTACATGTTTCTTTGTCATCCATGATTCTTATATACTCTAGAATAATCTAGGATAATCTAAAAAAATACTGTATATTTCATGCAAAGTTAAATATAAGCTTATTTTCTGTCAACTGAGTTAAATTAAAGTTAATTAAAATAAATAAAAATTGAGCTCTCTCAAGATTAGATATTAAACTAATAATTAATTAAAAAATTAATAATTGAAAGCTTTAATAATTAGTGCGCGGTAATTAGTGTGATTACATTTTCAAAATAATATGTTTAACTTTCACATAAGTATAACGAATGTTTCGGCTCACTTCGAGCTATCTTCAGCTGTGTTGCTACATCGATAAATCTTAAATTATCTTAAACTATGATGGTCACCATGAGTAGTTAGTAACAGAACCACAGGCATATGAGAGAAATCATCACGCTCGGTTACCAGCAATAAGACTGTAGAGAGAGAGAGAGAGAGAGAGAGAGAGAGAGAGAGAGAGGCAATAAATAACACCCTTATCAATTGAAAAAGTGATGTAACTGGTAATGCAGAAGATTCAATCCAGGTTGAAATCCCACTAAGGGCATTTTTTAATAGGCAATTTGAAGTAATTTCAAGTATAATTATTATAAATGTGCTTAGGAGTAAAATAATTTATCAGCCAATGATGATGTGATATTGTTATATGGAGTCGTCATCACTAAATTAGTCATATAGCAAAAAGTAGTATACAAGAAGGGCAAAGAGCCAAACGTATGAAAGAATTTTAATTTAAATAAGCAAAATTAATACAAAATAATTAAAATAAACAAACGTTTCAACTCCAATCGAGTCATTTTCAATGTAATCTTATAAAAATATAAACATCGTTCTAAATTAAAAATCTATACATGGTCTTACAATATTATTACAATTCATTGATATAAAATTTTTCTTTCTATGTAATACGCTGCGAGTCATTTTTATCAAGAATTAACAAAGTCATAAGAAAATTCTGGAAAAGTAACCGTGAACAAAAAGAATTAATATTAATTACATAAAAATTAGTAATATGATAATGTACCTTAGTAAATATATTAAGAGTTCAATAATATTAGTCCCATTTATGGTTAGCTTACTAGTCCATCCGTTCTTTTTTTTTTTTTTTAAATATTAGCAGTATACGATAACAAAGATAGATAAACAAAAAAAATTTCTTGGACTTATTAAGTATGAACTACATTTACTATTTAAATGGAAATCAAATATCTCAGACAATTATATGCGATTGTAAAACAAAAACTTTAAGAATAAAAATATTTACTTACGTGTATGATTTTTTAAATTGTAGCGTAACTTCTACGACAGACGCGTCGAAATATCACAGCAAACAGCGGCAGTCGCTGAATACTTAGACACGTTTACGCGTGTTTCGCGCGATTTGTAACGTAGCCTCAAGTTTTTATTTAGTTATTCTATTTAGTCTACTGATAGTCTACCCCACCCCGATCTTCCCTATAGTTTCTGAGAAATAAAGGGATGTCGCTTTAAAAGACCTATGTCGGTATCAGCGACTTTCCTCTACTTAAAGTAAGTTTTTTTTTGCTGCGGCGTATATACTAGTTATCCTATTTTTTTATATGGAAATATGCATTTTTTCTTTTATTATGAAAATCGAATAATAATTTTAAAGAATTACAAAGAAAAATTACGTATGAAATTTAGATTGAAATAATAATAATTAAATAGATGTTAGTGATTATTATAAAATAATCTACATTGCACGCGTTATTTAAACAAAATTTTGATTAACAGAAACAGTTCTTTTCAATAAAATATCTTTTTTCATCTTTTTTTTAAACTCAAAAGAAGTATAAGTAGACAATCAAGCTGTTATGCTCATTACGATCATTGGATTTTTTAAATTGTTTAATTATTTTATAAGAGAAGTTTCAAGTTTCAAAAAAGACTAACTTTGAAAAAATTAATAGGGTAAAATTAATGTGTTTTACAACATAACAAGTTGAAGTTAAAAATTAACTTATTTAAAATTAATTTAGTTATTTAAAAGTTATAAACTTTTGAAGCTTATCATGTAACTTTTAATTTTTTTATATTAATTGCTTCCCAACCTTTATTTATATTTTAGCTTTTATATTCATGATCGATTATACTTGCTGTTGATATTTGCAATTATTATAGTACCATTTATGTTGTAGAATGAAGATGAAAAATATTTATATTAATGTCACCTCTTATAGTATGGATTGTAAGAGGTGGTATAATCCGATGTCATTATCATTTCATCTACATTGCTGATTAAAAGTTTTAGATTAATTAATTGAAAATGTCTGTTGTGTACATAAAAATGTAACTTATAAATTATAATCTAATGTGTTTTTATTATTTTACTCATTTTATAATGAAAAGAAAATTATATGAAAGAATATTATATTTACCGATAAAAAATCGTCCACTAAATTTTAGCACAAAGTTGTAATATCTTAAATAGCGGTAACTCAATGAAAAATCATCCTATCGAGATAAATCAAAGTTCAAATTAAAGTTCAAACATTCTCGTTGATAGCCTTGAAAATCAAATTTGAGTTTCACAAAGTAGATTATAAAATGGCGTACGTTAAAGGCAGACATTGGAAAATAAGAAAAAAAAATTTATATTTAAATTATTGCATTGTTTAGACGAATCGGCTACATGGCACAAAAATATATGAATTTTAAAGCGCATTGATTTCTTGACAAATTCAGATTTTGAAAATTTTTTTACAAATTTTTTTTTATAAAGTTATGCCATTTTAAAGAAAATGTTACAAAACGAATAATTTATCTTGTAAACTCAGAAATAAATTATTGTAGGAAACTTTATCAGAAAAGAAAAAAAAAATTAAAAATCATTTTAAAACTTGTGTAAGAGCTTGCGTATAGTTTCTGTAACGTAAATCTATTTTTTTTCTTTGTTAATCTTAATAGTTCATCAAAATGTTACCTTTAGTATTTTATAACGATAAGAATAATGAACAGGAAAGTAATTGAAATAATTGAAAAGTTACATTTTAAGCAACTATTGTATTTTGTTTCACGCATGATCTGCATAATGCATCCTTGTTGTTATCAAATGTTAAACACCTTATAACTGTAACTTGTTATTTTTTAGGATTGGTAACAGTAAATAGTTCCTTTATGAAAAATAAAGAGCTAAACTGTAATTAATTATTTTCAAAAAGTTTTCAGATAACCAAACGCGTGATTAATCATATCGAGCAAACTAATGCACTGCATGAGTGTTGAATAGTTGTTTGTTTATCATATCAAGTATTTATCTTATTAAGCAACATGGATGATTATACAAGTATTTAGTTGATGGAATTTTTAAAGCAAGCAATCAGAAATATTAATATGATATGTTACTAGCAATGTGACAGCAACAACAGAGTGATAATGATTCTTTTTGTGTGCTGCATATTTGTCTTCAATTGAAAATGTATAGTTTATATTATAAATAATATGTATATATAATATTGTGTTATTTTTTTATTTATGCAAGCAGGATAGTAATTGTATATGTAATGAATTTTTTAAATAAATATTTCATTTTCGTACAGTCTCTATCTTCAAATCAGATAAATTTAATGATTATAATAATTATTTTATTATCATTACACACCCACACGCACGCGCGCGCACACGCGCGCGCATATACAGGGTGTTTGATAAGTAATGATAAAGCTTTCGCACTGAAACAGAATGGACTAAACTGACAAGAAAACACAAAATACAATTTTTGTAATAATAAACAAGATATTAATTACTAAAAATTATCGAAAATTGCTCTTCAAAAATTTTTTACTAAAATACTATCAACTTTACAGATAAAACTGCAAGAGACAAAAATTGTTTATTTTCTTCTCATAGAACTCTAAAAATTTTTTATTAGGTGTTGGAATTAATTCGTAGCGTTTTTAATGAAAGAATGTTATTTATTTCACATGAGCATTAAAAAATACATTAATGAAAGTACTTCCCATCACTTGTAAAACGCTACGAATTAATTCCAACACCTAATAGAAATAAGCCGAATAAGTGGATAAAATTGATTCATAAAACAACTTTAAGACATCTTTTAGAGTTTTTTATGAAATCTATCTTAAAGATGTTTCTTACAGAACTCTTAAAGATATCTTAAAGATGTTTCTTACAGAACTCTTAAAGATATCTTAAATTAAGTTGTTTTATGTATTTTAGATTTTAGACATTGCACTCATTAGATAACTAAAAAAAAATTGCAAAATGATAGACAACTTTTCGACTCAGTTTGTCTGCTCTATCTGCCCATAAGAGGTATGTAAAAAAATTTGGGATATCCTATATAGACTATATGGACTATATTTTTATAGTATAATTCGCAAGGTAATATTAATGTTATCATATGAACATCATTAATATTTCTTTATATGTTACCATCATATTGCTGTGAACTTGCTGTTTGTCGCAGACGATTTCTGACAATAAATACCATTATGTTGCAGTCAGAAATCAATTCGTTGAGAAAATATATCAATGTCAACAAATTACCGTCAATTTGCTGTAATCTAATGTCGAATTCATATAAGTACAACCTAAAATGCACAATGACAAATTAGAAATTGTCAGCAACATGATGGCAACCTCAAAGACATTTATTCTATCTAGGTTGTTTTCCCAATCCTGTGTATCATTATACAGACAATATTCTAATGAATTCAATCTAATGAATTTATAAATATTCACATTTTATCTCATAATTATTTTATTTGTCTAAAATCTTTGTCATTTTTTTCTACAAAAAATTATTATTGATATTTAGATAACGAAAAGTTTTTGGAAGCAAAGGTTTTAATTATTCATATATGAATGGCGTATATAAAGTAGCAATCACCTAAGTAGTATAATAGGTCACGATAATAATCAAATGGATATTAAAATGTGTGAATCGTGACTGTTTGAAAAATTGTTATTAATTATTATGAAGCTATATGAACGCCATTTTGATGACTCTTTACTTCTGCTTAGACAATATGCTATAAATGATATTGAACAATGAAGTAGTAGACACATACTGAAAGTAATATATCATCAATGTCATAACCTTTCACCTTCAACAATGTAATTGTTTTAAGTTATAACATTATATTTTTTATGCTTATTTTCATTTTTTATATTGCTTGTTGTCCTTTTTCTATTTAAACTTCTTAAAACTTAACTTGTCCTAAAAACTAAAGGTGTATTCCGTGTTATTCTAGTGAAAATTTTTCTCAGAATTTTTCATATAATTTTTTATTTCTATAAAATTTTTCAGAATTTCTCTACAATTTTATAACTTTCTCACATTTTTTATACAAATTGGAACATTTCTCAGAAAATCTACATCTTTTCTCAGAATTTTTCATATATGTTAATTATGAAATATCGTAAGATTTTTAAGATTTTTGTAAGTATAATTTCTGATGAAATGTAACAAAATCTAAAAAATTTAAAAATACCTTTTAAAAATTATATGAGAAATTTCAGAATATTTCAGAATTCACTTGATTTGATCAGATTGAGCGTGATTTCATTCTGCGTGCCATTTTGCACGTGTGCATTTTAGATCATTCTTATTCGACTTTCATATCTTGATACTATGACCTTATTTCATATTTAACTATTATACATAAATGTTTTAATTATCTATGATAATAAAAATACATGTGACTTCCGCATATCTCCTTGTCAATAAAAACCTTTAAGTTTCGGAAACATCAAAGTTTTGATTTTTTCACGGATAAACGCCTCGCTGTTTTTCACATCCATGACAGTGAATGACAGGATCTTGAAGTATAAATTAATCGACAATATCATATCGGTGCATGGTTCTGCTTCCGGATGGTATGCCCGAGTAAAAGTGTACGATATGTTCCAACAAAAATCAAAATCTCAAAAGTAAATTTACGAGATTAAAATTTACAGTTGGTCTGATTAGCATGGAATAAACTACCTTTCCCGAAAGCTTTGGATAACTTCAAGTTATTGCTCGACGAGGAGTTGGCAATTCAGGACGAGAGGGAGGGTTCATCGAGCAAGTATCGCGGTTCTTCTCTTAACAAAGTGGAAATAGATTTCATGTGATGTGATTTCTTGTATTGATTATTCACTCCAATTATTCCCTAAAATTTCATTTCGATCGTTTTAAAGCAATTACTTATAATATTAGGTAAATAATTGACGCACCCGTTATTGAAAGTTGATCGCATCGAAGCGAAGTTATGAAAAAAATTCTTGATGGAGATTTACGTTAACAAACAAGTTTATTCACTGTATAAATATACTACATAAGAGACTACGCAAAAGAACGCACGCGCGCGTAAATTGCGAGGATGTAAAAATAATATAGGCAGTAATTTTTCAGTCTTCCGCACACGAGAATAATAGTAATTTATTATAAACGTTCTCTTTTTCTCTTCTCTTCAAAAGGCGTTTCGAAATCGCAATGAGAGGTAGAAGTCCTTGCGATCCTTGCGTATTTTATACAGGCTGTAATACAGTTACGCGTATCATACAAAACTATTGTACAATTTATGGCACAGGTTTCCCGAAAGGCGGCGAATTACGCTTGCGAATTGCGATGCGAAGCATCAGATGAATGAACAACGAATGTAAGATTAGAAAGTTGAATTTCGGAAGATCAATATTTTCATCCCCATGAATGATGAGCAGAAATAGAGATTACGGAAAAGATAACAGGGAAAAAGAGGAAGGCTCTTAATCAAAATGGAAAGCTAAAAAGATCTCTAGCTAAAAAGATCTATATTGCAGGATTAACAGAAACTTTCCTGTACTTGTGTTTCTTCATTAACAGGCCTTCCTGGTTTTCCTCAAGGAAGAACTTACAAGAGGAGTAAGAAGGATAATGTGATATTGAAAAAATAAATAGCCAGAAAAAAACCAAGAGGCTCGGAAGATACGAACGAAACATTCGCTCACCAGGTGACACGAAACAGAGTTCTCGATTTCGCATTCGTTGTTCATTCGCTCGCCGTTACACAAAAACGGATATGTACGTTAACGATAAACGTTTCTGCATTAACATGGTATATACATCGTATGGTGCGCAGTTACTATGTAAACGATATACATGTAAAATACACTGATTATTGCTAAAAGATTTCGATAATTTCTGTTACTATGTCTAGTCTGTGTATCTGTATGAATGTGTGTACATGTGTGAATGCACGAAGACGGATATATGTCGAACTCTCGTAAATATATTTCGAAAGGTACGATAATTAGCGAACAAATGATTATTAACAGGAAACATAAAAATATCTTATGGTAGGAAGGCAAATACTGCTTTTTTCTCTCTACCACGCTTACACTTTTCGTAAAGAATTTATAAATACGATATATATAAAACCGTCACCTTTTTAGGGTAAAGAAACGGAAAGTGTCATAAATGTAATAATAAAATATATATGAGACGCAGCCTTTGATTAACTGCCATATCAATTAAATTATGAATAACATATACATGTTGTTAACGATGATGATAATAATAATATGATATACATTGATATCACAATTAATACAGATAAATGCATCTATAAAGTACTTGTAGATTAAAAAAGACGTCTGCTGAGATAAATATTTCTCTAATGCTCATTTTTTAAGTTATAGTCATGTACACTATTTTTTTTGCAAGTATAATGTAGCGTATGTGATGTAATTTTATACAAACTACGCTAAAGCTAGATATTTACAAAAAAAGTTTCCGCGGTAAAATGATCTTTTCTCTGTACATTACAAACTATCAAAATGTATAGCAGGCACAGTGGTATAATTATTACACTGAACTCTGTTATGGAACGTGCTAAAAAATATTCCAAGGCAGTTGTTTTTTTCCCAGTACAATTCAATAAAAAAAATTTAGTGTATTGTTATCCTACGAATAAAAATATATTTAATGTCATAATTGTTAGAATGAACTCACACTGTCCAATGCATATATTTAAAGAATACAGCCATCTCCTAACATTCTTAACGTGAAAATCATATGGAAAAGCATCTTCCAATATGCAGAGTTCAATGAGTTATTAACATATATATTTACAAGTAAAATCTTACGGGAATAATAATATTTCTATCAGTCTAAAAGTCTTGCCATTCGTTGCTTTTGAGTTTAACACATTAAAGGCCATTACAATAATTACATAATATATAATGAAATTATGTTACATAATTGCATAATATAATTATATGACTTGTCGTATATATATATATATAACAGATATAATTATAATAATTACAATATAAATTTTAATTAAACTACGATTGATTTCAATCGTTAGATTAATATATCATTATTTTTCTGGAAAACTCTATTACATTCCAAAATTAAACTTAAAATTATATCGCTTAAATTTCTTTCCGTAATAGAAGTTTTATCCCAAAAATGACCGTTAATGAGTAAATGAGAGTTATGAAAAAACTTTTATTTGTCCAAAATCTAATATACCGTATTGTATATATGATAACGCTCACAAATTATGTCATATTAAAGATTTTATATAAAAAATACAAAACTCGAAATGAAAAGTGACACGAGAAAATGCTTTCTCGGATTAGATTTTTGCTCCGGCATGTTCTATTGTGTACAATTTATCTTAATCATTTGTACGATTACATAGAAATACTTACAGTATTTTTAACGAAACTATTCATTATTACGTTAACGAGTAATTAAACAGCAAATTTGATTGATACACTGGTGCAGATTAAAGCAAATTGTATGTTATGTGTATATTTTACGCATATATACAATGTTTGGAAAATAACGATAAATCTTTCGCAAGCTGAAAAAATTCTTAGAGCTCTATGAGAAAAAAATAAACAATTTTTGCCTCTTGTAGTTTTTCTATAAAATTGATAGTATTTGAGTAAAAAATTATCGAAAACCAATTTTCGACAATTTTTAATAATTAATATCTTGTTAACTATTGCGAAAATTGCAATGGTAAAAGACCTTTTTCTACTCAGTTTAGTCCATTCTGATTATGAATAAAGTGCTCCAATGCATTCTACTAAATAATACAATGACCCATGTCGGGCATCTGAATTCAATTATATATACATTTATTATATATATATATATATATATATATACGTTTTTATAAATCAACAGTCTTTAAAGCCGTGTCCACTTGCAACAAAACATCGTAACTGCAATATCGTCGCGTAATATCAACATTGATATTACAACATTGATATTACATCGCATAACACTCGACGCGATACCATGTAGCCGGACTGAACATTTAAACCTAACAAATGTTCGAGGCAAAATCACGTTGCGCTTAAATGTGTGATGTTGCAGAATACTATTCACACATTGCAAATATAAATTTATTGCAAGTATCGATACGACTTAATATGCACCAGTGTGCATTAGTGCATTTAAATTCACTATATGACAGAATCTATTGCTTTAAAAGCTAATATATTTTTGTCATATTTTTTTTATATCGTTTCATAAAAATAACCATTGAATTTTCAATTATTACCTGTTGAGCATTTTCATTGAAAATTTTTATGCACAATGGTCGATTCAGTCATAATTAGTAATTATAAGATTTAAGTATCAACGACTAATACAGTCGTG
Organism: Acromyrmex echinatior; assembly: GCF_000204515.1. The sequence goes on along the minus strand of NW_011627660.1, from coordinate 588,693 downwards.
ATAAAGGAATATTGAAATAAAATAAATGCAAAAGTAGAAGCACCGAAGCGTTATATGTCTCTACTTCCGAATTCTTCTTAAGGCACCGGTGACGGTGGTGGTGGTAAGGGACTAAAATACGTGGACGATCTGGAACTCGGAGACGGTGGGCAACTGTTCGCTGCATCGCTGTGATAGACAGAACGTGGAGTGGGCGGCGGTGGAAATGGTTCACTTTCGTAACGATAGCGCGCTGGATAATTGCTGTCTGACTCATCGCAAACATCGGTGCTACATGGAGTAGGTGGTGGCGGTTGATTAATGCTCCTGTAGTGCCGATATGGCTTATACCGGGATGCATTGCTACTCGAGCAACGTGTCGAGCTAACGATCGTCGCTGGACTCGGTGGCGGATTCAAAGTTTCCTGAGGATATCCACCTGCAGAGCTTCCTCTAGTAGAACTTGACGCACCTGATAAAACAGAATATAAAAATTGTAAAATCTGAATGACAATTTATGTCACAGCAAATGATAATATGGATATTGTTCAGCTTCTTACGCATGAAAATTTTCCTAAGTGTAAAAGAATATTCTAATAAAGATTGTGTTTCGCGGATTTTCTCTGTGTCCAAATCCATTCTTGCAGTCCACTTCATTAGGGCGAAGAACAGCTTAATATTGAGCTGTTCCTTCAGGCCGTTCCTTTTATATTACGCTGCTTGTGGAGTGGCGAGGGAGGGGGGGGGAGAAGAGAATTGTGGGTAGAGGGGGAGGGGGAGGTGGTGAAATTAGTCGGTCTTCAATAATCAGGAGAATGGTTTTCCATATTTTATTTATGTTGTAGCTATTATCTCTATTTAGATTATTTTGTATCTCTATGGCTTCTCTATACTTTCCAAGAAAGTATGATGTAATGTTGGCTATTATGATCGTTTTGTGTCAAACAGTATTTCATGTCCTGTTTTGATGTTGTGTTCTGATAATACCGCGTGGCGTGTTTTAGCCTGACATCACGTTGGTGTTCTTTTATCCGTATGTTGACCATTCTCCCGGTTTTTTCTCCAGTGAAGGGTTGTAGTGTTTGTGCTAGGAAGCGTGATAAGTTGTATATCGGGGAGTATGGCATTGAAAATCAGTCTAAGAGGAATGTTTAGTTTGTGTATTTTTGATAGTCTTGATGGGAGAGGATTTGTAGGTTTTAATGTTGATTTTTATTGGGAATGTTGCTTTTCTCGACTAAGAGGTGTTCTGTGCATTAGTTGGATCTTTAAAAACTTTTTGTATGCTTTGTCCGAGAGAAGGTTCTTCATTTTTTTCTTTGATGTGTTCATGATTACTGTGTTCATGATTACTGTCGTGTTGCTTTTGTCTGGAAGCACGATGATGTCTGTGTTCCTGTTAGGTCTTGAAGGGCCAATCGCTCTTGTCTAGTGATGTTTGATGAAGGGAGTTTGATTTTGGAAAGGATATTAGTTACCTGTTTGCGGATATTATCTGCTTGTTCTGGTAGATGGGTGACTCTATTTGGTTGATAAGGACTTATTTTGTTCCCCCTCCCTCCCCCCACCACTTAAACAAGCAGCGTAATATAAAAGGAATAGGAGCAGCTCAGTCAGGCTCCTCGCCTTGATGAAGTGGACTGCAAGGTTCATGAAACGTTAGCATTCCAAAAATAGATCTGGACACAGAGAAAACCCGCGAAACACAATCTTTATACAGAAAGCACCCATAGAAACCAAGAAGAATATTCTAATATAAAAATATCATAAAGATGAAAATAATGAATATATACAAAAATATTTTTTTTTAAGCTAATTTATTTATTTATTTATTTAAGTTTATATGATCTTTCTCTTTAAATCTCAAGTCTTGATATATGACTTGATTTTAAGATTCCGTTCTAAAGAAGAGCTTACACAGTAATAATATACAAATACATTACCTGTAATGTGACTACGATCATAACTAGAGCCCAAACTACTTCCATTCAACATGGACATCCTTATGGCTTCCATCCCGACTTTGAGGCCTCCACTTGCTCCCCCATCCTTCCTATTGTTCTTTTGCGAAACAAACATCGGCTTCACCATTCGATTGTTACTAGGTTTCGGCGACAATGGATCTCCCGCCGAATCATGTAGTATATCAGGCAGGCCCTCGTTTCCGATAAACCTACAACAGATAATATAACAAAACAATAAATATTTTCTTGTTTGATACAAAAGATTCTTTCCCTTATGTTATTTTTTATATTTAAGAGATTCTATTTAAAATATGACTGAATTTTTTAAGGAATATTTAAACAACTTTTTTCTAAATGAAAAAATATATTAATAAAATATGACTGAATTTTGAGAATAAAAATTAATCCAAAGAGACATATATAATTTTTTAAGTTATTTAATAAATACAGTAAATATCTTTACTTTTTACGGCAGTAGTAGTAGCTTAAAATACTTGTTCCGACCACAAATACCACTGCCAGAATGATGATAATGTAAGTCGTCTTGCCAGATTCATTGATGCCAGGTCCAGCGTTCTGGCGATGAGGATTGTGTGGACTCATGCAAGCTGGCGGTATTTCGTCACTGCCATCGGCGCAATCGTCCCAACCGTCACACAATGATGTCCCGGAAATGCAAACACCATTTCCGACGCACTGGAACTGCCCGATTTCACAACATTGAGCCTCATCCGAACCATCCGGACACTGCTGAGTTCCATCGCATACTAAAGACAATTCTGCAGAAACAGACATATAATATATAATTATTTTATTGCTTTATATTCATATATTGATATTTTTAATTATCCAACAAAAGAGACAGAAGTCGCGCTTACCAATACAGTGATTCTGACATCTGAATTGATCGCGGGAGCAAGTAGGACATCCCAGCTCGTCGCTGCCATCTGAACAATCGGTTTGGCCATCGCACTTCCATGTGGCTGGTATACAATCCTTACTCACGGCCGCGTTAGGAGCGGCACATGTAAAGTGATCGTTTCCACAGACAGGCGCCGCGCGACAAGTCCGACCGTCGTCGGATAGAACCAATGACTTCGGACATGAACAACGGGGCAACGTTGCAGTAGCCTCATCGGCAATAGTATTGGTGCCGACGCAGAAGTGCGAGCAACCACCATAATCGTTGAATGGGCTGCACACATGTGTCTCCATGAGTAAATCTTCAGGCATATTGATCGCAATAAGATCCGTGAAAGATATGCGACCTGTCGTCACCTGTGTACCTCGCCTAGTGTTTCCATCAAACGTCTTATTTACCCGTTCAATTACCTATTAAGATTCAATGAGATAAATATACATATGAATTATCATACTATCCTAATCTCAAATTTTTCTATGTAAGATATTTATATGATACCCGAAATCAACAATAAAATATTGTCACTCACCTGTGCATCGCGATCGTACCAATAGAGATAATTGAAAAGGATTGCTAGATGCAGTGCCGAGCCCTGCGTGGAAGTCAAGAGCTTACGATCGTTACCCTCGAAGTTGGAGCATTCAATGTGTTTGCTGTATGCCCAGTAGACGGCATACGTCGTGGTGTCTACTGTTAAGCCGGTAGGCTGTTCCAGTAAATCGCCGGCAATCACGTGGCGCTCCTTGCCGTCCATCTTGCTGCGTACCACCCGCTTCTTCCCTACATCAGTCCAAAAGAGTAATCGCTGTTGCGAGTAGATCGCTATGTGACGTGGTTTCTCGCCGTCACCTTTCACCACGATGCCAAGAGCCGAACCATTGTCCAGTCGCGTGACATTAAGTGCATCATTTGTTGAACATGTCCAGAAGAGCAGCCGTCCGAGCGGATCCAACGCAAGATCAAACAAATGGCCATTTCCGATGGACACCACAACTGTGCTGCTGTGCTGTTGCTGCTGCGTCTGGTTCTCCAAGGCACGACGAATTGTCATGCGACCATCAATCCAGTAGACGTGCTGCGTCACTGGATCGAACTCAATCGCGCGAACGTTTTTTAAACCCTGTACACGCAACGTCACATCCGCACAGTCATCCGTCTGATCAGGTAAATAACGTACGATCGCAGTGCGCTGACTGTAGATCATGAAATGTCGTGGCGCCATGCAAGTCCGATTGTCCCGCGCCAGATTATAATGCGTGGGACACGCGCATTTGTGAATGACGGACGCACCGCCGTTCGAATCCGGTAAAGCGATGCAAAGGTGGCTGCAATTGCCGTTCGCAATAGCGCATGGATTCGAACCAGACTGTCGCGATGCGTGAAAGACTTTCAAATCCGTCACCGATGCTAGATTAGTGTGGATCTTGGTACGATTCGCTCCGGTGATCTTGTCCGCTCTTTCAATGTCGCCTGTGTTCCAATCCGCCCAATAAATAAAGTCCCGATACTGCGTAACGCTGAACGGATAAACTATGTGACGCGAAATAATGACATCCCCTCGTTGCGTTAACAGATCATAACAGTTGATCGCGGGTGTAGAGATGTCAGCCCAATACAATTTGCGCCCCACATGGTCGATCGTCAGACCGTTCGCTCGGCCGATGTGCGAAACGATTACTTGCCGCTGTGTGCCATCCAGAAAAGCTCTCTCGATACTACCGGTGTTGCCCCATTCGGCCCAGTATAAATGGCTAGAAAACAGATAAATATATTAAACAAATATTAAACAAGATTTAACACATTTATTTAATAAGATGCCAACTAATCTCTATATCAAAAATATTCTCATATAATTATTTTTAATTATATTTTTCATTTTGTTACCACAATTATATATCTAAAGAGAGATATCTTTTAGATATTTCTCTCATCTTTTTGCCATATTTGTTAACTTTATTCATTTAAAAAATAATATTTATTAATTTAAATTTCAATGGAAAACAAAACAAAAGTATATAAATAGAAATCAAGCTATGGAGTTATAAAGATTATGTAAAATTTAATTTAAAGGTAATAGCAGAATAGAAACACAAAACTCACCCTCTCTCAGGATCCACAGCCACATTCTTGGGCTCGAGAAGATTTTGCCATAAAAGTATTTTCCTGCTGCCTCCTTCTATTCTTATCATTTCTATTCTGCGCGTGATGGTATCACTCCAATAGAGATTGTGCGCGATCCAATCAAACGCAATACCTTCTGGCGATTCTAGACCAAGATCGACTATTTTTTCAATATCTGATCCATTTATAAAGACACGTGTGATGGTTTTTAGCTTAATATCTGTCCAATAAATGCGATTCTCGGACAAGTCGAAATCTATAGCGCTAGAAAGAACAAAAAATATGTTTGTCAAAAAACATAGTTAAGTATGAAATAAAATAGCTTGTCTCATTGAATTAAATCTTGATATAAATAGCAAAATTTAAAAAACCGCTTCAAGAAATCCTTTTTGAAGAAAAAAATGAATTAATTATAAAACTTCTAGTGAAAAAAATATCTATTTTTTAAATATATAAACATCGTTTTTATAATTTTTCGAAAAATTTAATAAACATTTTTAATATATTTTAATCTAATCTTACTTTAACATTCACTTTAATGTTGCAGCTATACTAACCTAGCGTCTTTGATACCAGTGACAGGTATGATATTATCATTATTAATGTTCTCAATACTGATTCGACCAAGATTCTCCCTCCTAGAAAATAGTAGGAACGCTTCCGGTACAACACACGTGCGCTTATCCTTTGTCAATTCGTAGCCCATCTGACAGGCGCAGACGTACCTGAATATTTTCGATTTTATATTACAATTTTTCGTAAACAAATTGTCATTCAATTTATATATTCGTTACTTTAATCTTCCTTAGAAAAACTAATTTACTTCAATATATAGCGTGATGTGAAAAGTATAATTCTTTGCTCTTCTCTACCTTAATAAAAGTCTCTCCTTATAGAAATTCAATTTTAATACTAAAAATTATTTAATACTTTTGAATATTAAAAGCATTAAACAAAGTAAGTAGTTCTTAATTACTTCTTTTCAATATTAAATTTCTATAAGAATCTCCAATCTATTCGCAACGATTTCAGCAAATCTTGCAGAAAAATATTCGAATAATTCCCGCAATATATACCTATTGTTGGGTCTATTAAAACAGAGATGGCTACATCCACCATTGTCATGGGCGCATGGAGAATTACTGGCGTTCATTTTGCCAAGATGTATGGCCTTGATCCCCATTACATTGGGTACTTGGTCAACAATGACTTCACGTTCGCCACCCGTGAGCTTGTGCGCCCGATCGATGCTGCGACGCTGCCAATCGGTCCAATACAAATAATCGCCCAGTAAGGTGAGACCGAACAGATGTGGCAGATTATCGGTGATAACCTCACGTCGGTCAGTACCGTCCATATTAGACACCTCGATTTTGTCGGTTTTCGCGTCACACCAATAGATCTTATTGCGCTCGAGATCCAAGGCGATACCATTTGGCCAGACAATGTCCTTGGTGATGAGCAATATACGCTCACTGCCGTCTAGATTACTGCGCTCAATTTTCGGACGCTTTTCGCTCCAATCGGTCCAGAACATCCAGCCGTGTTCAGGTGCGAGCGCGATCGCTCGTGGTTCGAATAGATCTTCATTCACCAGCACACGCCGATATTTCCCATCTAGTCGCGCCACTTCAATCCGATCGGTCCCGGTATCAGTCCAATAGAGATTGCGAGCGATCCAGTCTATCGCAATACCATCTGGATTCGCCACCTGTAAGAATCCAATCCAAATCAAAAGATAGAATTATAGCAATTCGAATATAACGCAAAAATATAATGGCTTCTTTGCTCTAAAAGTCTCTTCAATTTATCTATAATATTAACAATTTCGCCAAAAAATTTGTGTAATTCCAACATGCACACTTCTTCTTAGTTCTGTTGAAACAGATGTAAACAGAAGACAATTAGATAAAAACAAAATTGCAGAAGACATTTAAATAAAAACAAAATTGTAAAAAATTCAAAAATTTAAGAAATTTAAAATATATTTTAAAAGATATTATTTTCAATAATATCTTTTAAAAACGAAAATTCAAAGATTTTTATTTTCTTTTTAATAAAAGAATTCATATAATATTTCAGTACTTTTATATCCTTTAGAAATTTGTTTTTAGAAAAAACAAATAAGAACGATTTTAATACTGAAGAGCATAAAAAACCAATGTTGGACATTTTTGTGAAATTATTATATAATCTTTCGGAATTGAATCAAATTATTTACAAACGTTTCAACACATTCATGTCATTTTCTTTATGACATTCAATTATACATATAAGGAATTAACGATAATATAAATTATTGTAAACATTTTACATTTCTCCTAAATTAGTCAGATTTAATTTATCGCTGCTTGATCGCATTGTTGTAGTCTAAAATTTTAACCTTCTATCATCCAACTTTCGTTAATATTCAACTTTGTGAATTCGCTGCTAGATATATCTTTATTCAGTTGTTAATATAGTTGATATAAACCAATATAAACGTGTGAGATGATCATGGTCATCCTGCATGAGAGGCCCAATTTTTAATTAATTGTAATCACATTAAGTTACTATGAACCTAACTTCTAGCAATTTAATTTCAATTCATGTCAAAAATAAAATTATAAAATTAATTCGGGCAAAGTGAACTAAGATGATTATGTCAGCAGCATATGGATTCTAATCAGTAATTTCCAATACTCGTTATTATGTAAATCAAAATGTAATTATCTATGCGTATGACCATTCTCATCTTATTGTTATATGACAAATTTTTTTATGAACGATGACAATATTTCAGCAACCAATTTTGATAAATATTGGTTGAACACTGGCTTCATTATATAAGTATGATCTCAAACGACTAAATTTTAGGAAGAAAGTATGATATCAAGGATAGGAGAGTAAGCAGCTGGTAATTTATGGATATTACTTTGATTATTTATTCCATAAGCCTGTTTCGCAATGTAGATTATTTCCGATAACAATCTTTTATAATATGATGGTTCTATGTCTAAAATTTCCACTTCATCCCATTTAAAATCATGATTATTCTTTAATCTATATTCAGAAATGACCGATAGATCCCCATTCTTTTTCTTAACATCTGCACGATGTTCTTTAGTTCTAATTTCCAATTTTCTTTTCTTTGATCCACGTTTGATGCTTCACAATTGTTGCAATTGATTTTATATATAACATCACATCGAGAGTTGAAATCTAAAACATCTCTTTACCCGTCTTAATAAATCTCCCGAGAAAGTTAATCGGTTTAAATACTATATTTAAATCATATTTTTTGTAATGCTTCTGAACTTTCTGAGATTTTATTGAAATAAGGAATTGTGAAATATCTTTTTAAATTCAATTCATCGTTATTATCATCATTTTATCAAATGATTGTCTGAAGAGTAATTATTGATTTTGCTATTAATTGTGGAAAAAATGAAATGTAAAGGATAACTGTTTTGTAATAGTATATTGATTATGTCTTCTACATCTTTTGTGTGAAATTCAATTCAATTTCCGATAAAATCAAAATTTTATCAAACAGGCTTATAATGACATCTCTTTTGTGCTCCATTGGATGGTTGGAATGAAAATTTAAATACCTTCCTAAATTAGTGGGTTTTCTATAAATAAAAAAACTTAATTCTATCATCATTGATCATCACTTTAGTATTTAAAAAATTAATATCATCATTCCCACCAGTCTCCAAAGTGAATTGTATTCTAGGATGGTATGAATTGAATTCTAATAAGATTACCTCTACATCATTTTTGTGTGCCGTAAACAAAATGTCATACGTATCGAAAATAAAATGGTAGGCTGATGATAGGCTGGGATTTCGTTTGAAAATCGTCTCCTTTAAATCCTGTAATACCATATCTGCAAGTATGGGTAACAATAGGAAACCCATAGGAGTAAAGATTTGTTTATAAATTTTATTATTAAAAGTGAAAAATGTGGAATTTATCACCAGTGATTTATTACAGCCGTTATAAATGATTTAAAGTTTTATGCTCTTAAAACTAGTATTAAAATTATTCATAAAGTCTTATTTTCCAATTTAAATTCTTGTTTTAGGTGAAAACTACATTTGTTACAAACTTTTTTAAACATTTTATAAAAGATTTTTTAGCAACTATTTATAAATCTGTATGATATATAAAAAAATATTGATTTACTTTTGCAACGACAATTCATGTAATTTTAATTCGATTAAAATCAAAATTTAAGAATTGAGCCATTGCTGCATTGAAAGATATTATATTTTTTGTTATAAATAACGTATTTTCAAAACCAATGCAAACATTAAACGAGAAAAAGAAAAAGAGAAACAATTACATACCTCCGTGGAAATCACATTCTGTTGACTCATTCCATCGAGAGGAGCTCGCCTGATGGTAGTTGTTTGTTCATCAGTCCAATACAGCAACTCTTCCGCTGGATCGAAGTCAATTGCAATTGCATGTTTAATGCCGGTGAGTGGCAACACGAAATTTGTATAATCAGGCGAGTCCAAGGATATTCGACAGATTTCGGTTCGTTGGACTATTAGCAGCAACTGTTCCGGTCTGTTGGCGCAAGTGTGTTTGTCAATCAGTTTGACACCCGTGGGACAGGCGCAACTATAACCAGGTTCCTTCGAGCTCAGAAGGCACAGATGAGAACAATTGCCGTTGTTTCGTTTGCAAGGATTATTGCTGCCCGGTTGCCTCCTTGCATCCCAGACTTCAATGTCACCTGAAAACGATATTTAATAAAAATTAATAAATACAGAATATCAAATAAAATAAATCATATTAATTTTATTAGAGGTGCAAATCATGATTTTCCGAATCTTTCAAAGAGATTCAAATACAAATCAAATTCAATCTCACTTAATTCAAGTAGTATTCAAATAATTTACATATCTTTAAATTTTATATGGAGAATTAATAAATATCATGTAAACAGATAAAATATATAATAATAAATATAAATAATAAATATCGTAATAAAGATTTTAAATATATATAATCTAATGATCTAAAGGAAATAAAGCACACTATATAATTTTTTTAGATTTAAAGATAAGCGTTAAGAATATAATTGGCCTGATCTGAAGATCAAATACAAACAATTTTAATCAACATTTGCTCAAGTTATTATTGTATACACAAGAATATATTTACTACCAGGTATATATTTACTACCAGGTATATATTCGCCGTGAAATAATTCACGTGGATGTGATTGTGGCTGGTTTATATCATACGAATGGATACACCAAGTCTTCCAGTCGGTCCAATAAAGTCGATTGTCAAAAAACGTTATGGCAAATGGGTAGTCCAGATTGCGAGTGATCAATTTGCGTTTATTACCACCATGATAATCCATTACAGCAATGAAATGTAATCTACCATCCGCCCAGTAGACGAGTCTATTTTCATAATCAATCGTCAGGCCGTTCGGCCAGAATATGTCGTCAGAGACGATAATCTCGCGAGTATTCGGATCACCATCCATTGAGGCACGTTCAATCTTAGGCACGTCGCCCCAATCGGTCCAGAATAGATATCCTTCCATGGGCGCGAGAGCGATTGCACGCGGCTGATAGATGTCATTCCAGAAGAGAACCTTCCTGTTACGGCCGTCGATGCTGGTCACCTCAATCCGGTTCTTCTCGCCATCCGTCCAGTACAATTTATCCGTAAACCAGTCGCAAGCAAGACCATCGGGCGATATCAAACTGGAGTTCACTACTGTTATCTTCTCACCAGTGTGTGTGCCATTATAGTGAATGCACTGTATCATCTCCAAATTGCTGTCGGACCAACAAATCAGCTCACGCTCATAGAAGAAGTCCAGTGACGCACCTTCTGACAAATCCTTAATAATGATGTTGACCTTGTTACTGCGAGATATATTGGTCACCCTGATATCCTTATGAGTGCCAAATAGAAGTAGAGGCGAGCCTAAAAAATAATAATATCAATAATATAATATTTAGTTTGAGAATAATTGGCTTACTTAAAAAATTTTGACTTAATTAATCTTGGACTTGAACTTAATATGTCCTCGTCACTGAACTATCATCTCTTTACATTCTTTAGAGTAGAATCTTACATCAAGAAGTAAAAATTGAGTCAGTCTTAAAAAACTCTGAAAAAAATTATGTCACAATGTTAGATGGTGAAATCATGTAATTAAAACATGTAAATCACGTAATGAATTGTTTCAAATCAGCATATAATTTTTTAAAACGATGTAATGTGAAAAATCACATGATATTAGAAATAATTTCATCCATCATGTGATTTTATAGTTATCAAATTTTAAAGAATTGAATGATAGAAGTAGAAGAAAAAAGAATATCATCATGTGACTTTTCAAAAGACATAATTTTAACATCACGTACTGATTAGGAACATTCTGTTACATGTGATTTACATGTTTTAATTACAATTTCATCATGCGACTGTGTGACGTGATTTTTTTCAGTAGGGAAGACTGACTTAATTTTCAATCTTTAATATTTTATTTCGTTAATTATTATACTTAAAAAAAAATAAACCATAAAGTTAAAAGTTTGTCTTTAAAACACCATTACGGTTTAAAAAAAAAGAAAATTCGCTTTCACAACGCTTTAAGCATCGTTTCATCCTTGTTATTTAATAAATATAAACAAGGATAATTGATGTTCACAAGCGTGTGAGCGGGAAAGTAAACGCAGCCATAATAAACACACACGTATACACACAATGTACACAACATACATAAATAGCAAGCAAAACAAACATGGAAAACTGTGCACAGACGACAACAGCAAAAAAATATAAAATCAGGAAAAAAGGAAAAAGAAAGATCAAAAAAGAAGGCGAAAAAGAGCTAGTCTCAAAGACATCGATTTTAGAAGAGGAAGAATGATAAGATCATGACGGATTGAGCATCGATGCTTACCATTGCAAAAAAAAAAGTCGCAGAGGAAGCAAGCGATAGCGAGCCACGCGTTCATGGCGAGGATTAATTATCCTAGCTGCAAGTTTCTCGGTCGAGGTAAAATTGCGTTCACAGCTACGATCATCTCGTCGCCGTATGGTTGATAGAGCAGTTCCTTAACAGTGTTATCACGTTCGTTTTCCTTGCGTCACCGGCCATTTGTACTGTGGAACTGTCTTGGGTCCAAGACGCTCCAGATTCCAGCGGTGGCGTCTACCGCTTCGAACACACACAAGATTCATGGGTGCACTGTTTTATCAACGTCCGATTATTCGAAAATATTTATACAGATAAACAAAAGAATAATTTTTCCTAGAATTTGTTATACATATTTTTTAGAATTTTTGTGTAAATTTTAGAATTTTTTCAGAAATTTTTTTTTAAATCATGAAAAATCTTATTGTTAGAATATCAATCTTAAAACTCACATAAACGAAAAATTCTAAGAAAAAATGTAGACTGTCTTATTTTTGAAAAGTGTTCCAATTCGTATAGAAAATTTTCAGAAAAAGTTTCAGTATGCAGCAACTTTTCCAGTTTATCGTTTTTAAGTTGCTAAAACATTTTTAATTTAAAATTCTTAGAAAAAGTAGATGAAGAATACAAGTTGAACAGAGATTAAAATTAATCTCACATTGGTGAAAATGAGTATAATAAATTGTATATATCAATTTTAATATAAAAATTTTTTTACACGAAATAAATAATAAAACAAATTTTTTATAAATACGCTGTTTTATCGATATATCCAGTTGTCCAAAAATATGTAGACAAAGATATAAGTACAATTTCTTCTTTTTCTATCATTTTAAAAGCATCAAGTAAACATCTTAAAAGCGCATTAATAGATTCGATATATCAATTTTATTGTCGAATATAATAAATCTAACAAAATTTTTGAAATATTGATATTTTATATAGCAAATTTATTTCTATATATAATACAAAAAATTTAATTGTTTACAATACAGAACACCTTATAATATATCCTTTATTCCAGATTCGAAATTGGATGATATTTTCTTGCTTTGCAGATAAATCTCTATACCTGTTTTCGATTGTCCTTTTCCACCTGTTGCAATTGGAATTGATCAAAATGAATCCATTCATCCGCGAGGGATAGCTGGGAGAAATCAGCCTTCTATAGAAAAAAAAAGCATCGTGTCATCTGCAATGCAGAAAGTGTCGGAAAGTGCAATTCGGAGAATTGCATTTCGAAGCAAATTAAAGGAAAAGATTAAAAAAGATGAGACGATCACGTGGATTTAAACGAAAGCGATTTACGAGAATCATGGCAGATCACACCAATCTTGTTTGCTCAGCGATAAGCGATTTCCAAACAAATAGGTTACCTACGTCAGTTGCAGTCCAAATTAAGTGGAAACGCAATAATCGTGGCGTGATCGTTGCGCGATAACTACATATTATTCTCGTTCAGCGACCTTCGTTCAGTTGACCTTCCGCAACTTCGTAGATCTTGCTCGTCATTTTCGTCATTTTGTGCTTTGTTGACGACGCAAGTGGAATTTCGTCGATGAGTAAGTATTCATGATTGACAGAACGATCATCAATCATCTCTCTTTCGTAGATGGTCGAGATAGATCTGGTAGACGTGGAACAATGTGGATCTGTTCGTTTTAATTGCGATCACCAAAAGTTGAACTCCAGATTTCCTTAGGTGCGAAAAAATGATCAGTCTCTCTAGAAATCAGTCATTTGCAGTCGTACATTTGCTCTTAGATGTTGAGACTAAAAAAATCTGTTAAATATTTCATTTATTTTTAGAAGATTACATAATTATGAGAAGTACATAGAAAAATTTGTAACGCGAAATCTTGCAGAACCTAAAAGTTGCACTTATTTCTTATATTTTGCACAAAAAGAAGTTTGTCCTTCTTTGCATGGTTCATCTTCTCTTTTCTTCTCCAATGCAAATGTTGAGAGAGAAAAAAGTTTAGCTAAAAAGAACAGATCTAACAACAGGTTAATTAATTTATTATATTAGGCGATAATAAAAACTTTAATTCTGTTTATATTTTTTATTATACTATTATAATATATTATATAAATATTAAATTAAATTTACGTTAGTTATATCCTTTTACGAAATAAATGCATATAAAAATAATGCGAACTTTAAGATTTCTTAGCATCTCTCAATACTTTTTATTTTCCTTTTTTTAGGATGATTTTAAAGAAAATTATCTGAAATGCTGTGACCACACTTCACCTATCTACTCAAATGTTACAATACTATAACAATACTATAACGAATTTATTGTGAAAAATATTCCAGCCAGGTATTTTAAAGATGCTCATTAGCATCAGTATCATTAAATTGGTCAATTTAATTTGTAATATTATGTACTTCAGCTTAAGTTCAGGACTGTTTCAATTATGTATCTTGAAATGAGGTAAAAATTATAAAAGTAAGCAAATTCTTCAAAATATTGATCATTTTGTTAGTCAGCATCTGTGAATTTGCTAACTTTTGTAATTTTCAAGATATATGATTAATTCCTTAATCTTTAGAAAATAAATATTCATAATTAAATAACGCAATAAGAACTGTTCTTTTACAATCATTCGAGCTTTTCAAATATTCTGATTATATTTGGCTTCCGATATTCTCATCTGTTATTCTCATCTGTTATACCATTTTATCAGCTCTGATATCATTTTATCAGCTCTGATATTTTTATTAGTTTAGTAGAACATATTATTATTGATTGCTTTTTTTGTAATTTTGACGAAATTAATTCACAAATAAATTGCATTAAAAAATTGCTTTAATTCCTTCAAAGATAGCTCTTGATAAAACGAAAGATCTTGTAGATGTATTTAGCAATTTTAATTTTCTCTTTTCGATTCATTTAAAATATACTTTTGAAAGAAATGTGTCTCATAAAAAAATGCATTCAAAATATTAATTTTGTCTCATAATTTGAAGGCAACCACAACAGTTGAAGATGCAGATGTATCTAAACATCAGAACCTTTTTCACATAATCACTACTTCTGTTATTCTATTTTCATAATTTTGTGACTTTTTAGAGCTATATTTTTTTCTCATTGTCTTAAAGATTACAAATATTAATTAATTCTATGATTCTATGATAGACGCAGACGAATTCAGTGGAAAGAAACGTACTCATTCATCTCATATCTCTCCATAAACACTGCAAAACTTCAACGAGGAATGAATCAGACCGTTTTTGGAAGAACAAAAACACAGGGTCATCTGATGAGGGGTGATCTACGTCAGCATAAAGTGCATCTCACGTTTTCGAATGAAGTCACGTTTAAATCACGTTTTGTCGGCCGATAAGCCTGGAAACTTTATCTGGCACGAGCATGCCCCGATATGCAGGGATCATCCCATTGACCTCAACAGTGGAGAAACAAAGATAAATGAGGATGTATGTATAGCTGGTGCACATTTCAAGCGTGAGTCAGTATCGTGCCAGCATTACAAAGAGACCTTATAGAAAGGAAAATTTTTCCATCTTTCAAACAATCGTGTTTGTCATTAATTGTGAAATAAGTAAAAATTGATTTTAATAACCGAGTGTATAATTGATTAATAGATTACATTGATTAATAGATTAGATCTGACTGGAATTTTTAGTATTTTTTTTTTTTTTTGATCATAATATTTGAATATATTCATATTATATAGCTTTTGCATCGTGAAATTTGATTATTCGGCAGTGAATATAAGTTTATACAATCATGGAAGCTCTGGGAACTGTAAGTATTACTCAAATTAATTTTGATTGAAAACTAATTTATAGAAGTCTTACGCTTCTGCTTAGAATTGACTTGTA
Source organism: Acromyrmex echinatior (assembly GCF_000204515.1). Next base: position 572,914 of record NW_011627660.1, on the reverse strand, counting down.
AATTTATATCTCGAATTTATTTCACATATGTATTTAAATAAACATTATCTACATGGGTAAAAAATATTTGTACACTTCTTTTTGAGACGTCTTGGCACAAAAACAAATATTATATAATTGTCATTACGAAATATTTTACACAATATATCAGGTAGAATGATAGAATGATATCACAGGACGTCATCATGAACTTATTTTTCACTTATAAATTCTTATTTAAGCCCTTATTATGATTTCGTGTTCTACATGGAATATAAATGAAAAAAATATATATATTTGAAAGTGTTTTAGAATCTTCTTTTATAAAATTATCACACAAAAAAGACAAGATATGCAAGTACTTTTTTTTATACCTACTGTATATCTTTAGACAAATATATCTTATCTTAAGATTTTCCAATGGCGGAATTAAGGAAAACTCTATCGTTGCACAGTACGTTAAAACACTTCTCAGAAATGATTATTCTCTTCTATTCGTAGAATTGAAATATAATTTTATAACGTAACGTTCGTAGAAATAATTTACTAAAAAGAACGTTTAAAAATTATTAATAAAGAGATAAATCAACTCACAAACCTCCCGCGAAGGAGTTGACAAAGAGCAACCGATAAATCATTAAACGATTTATTAAATTATATCGTTCGATACGTGCGTGATGACAAAGTTACGTTAAGAGGAGTTCAGAGTTCTGACGAAACTGTTTTTGCCTCCTTATTAAAGCAAAAAGTAGAAAACAAATAGATACTCCTGTGACGCAAGATGTTAACATCATCAAATATTGACAAAAATCACGCGATGTCTTATTACAAAAACTCGTATATAAAATTAAATTGTCCCCTCGTAAAAAAAATAGCTGTTTGCCACGCGACGATAACCCCGGGTCACTTTTTATAACGATAATTATTGATATCATGCATTCGGCCGAGATCTTTCGCCGCACGTGAGCGAACTCGTGCGACGAGAGATATAATAATTTATAATACTCGCAACGATTGAGCTTGGCTCTGAAGTCCAATAGATTAGTTTACACGTCTGCAATTTTCAATGAAAATCCTGTTTTTATTAGAATTTTATTAGGACTTATTTTTCTTAGAAATTAAGATATGAATTAGAGAATCTATCGTTGAAGATAGACGATGAAACAGAGATTACGATCCTTAAAAAAATTTAATACTATAAGTATTAAATTGGTTAACTATTTATTTTGAGTATCAAAAGCACTGTTGTTATTTACAGTAATAAATTTTTCTAAGGAGAGTTGTAAAATAATTTATCCTATGGACAATAAATTCAAATTTTTATTGTTTTTCTTATTGTTTTTCTCATTGTTTTTCTATGTTGTATTTTGCAGTACCCGATTTTAAAGTCTTTCTTGGCGGGCTCGTTCTCCGGGACATTCTCCACGATCCTTTTCCAACCGCTGGATTTGGTGAAGACTAGACTTCAGAGCAGAATTAATGCTCCTGTCGGGTAAGATTAAAGTACATTGTTGTAAACAAAATCGACACTTTTATTTTAAATATATAATCAGAATTTGTCCTCTTTCTTCTCAAAATTCTTAAGATTTAATTTAAATAATTTGATGTCTCTTGATATTTAATTTCTAAAATTTTTCAAAATTACATCTTTTACTTAATTTAAATTTAATTTTTTGGCTCAACTAATTTTATTAATTTAAAATTTAATACTTTTTTATTTTTACGAATTTAAGAATTTAAATTTAAAACTTGTTACCTTAAGCTTCTATTTTTCAAATAATTACTAACTTTTCGGATTTCTTAATAGATCACCAAAAAATGGAATGCTGGGCATGGTGGCGCACATCGTTCAGAAGGAGAATATCTTCGGACTCTGGAAGGGCATGACACCGGTAAGATATCGTTCTGAAAATTAATATGAATTGAATGTTATTCACACTAATATAACAACATAATGGTTAATTGTAGTCGATAACTAGAGTAATTCCTGGTGTGGGTTTGTATTTTTCATCGCTACACTGGCTGAAACACACTTTCAATCTTGAAGAACCTCTGACGGCTCTGCAAGCTATTTCTTTGGGCATTACCGCAAGGTCCATGTCCGGCGCCTTGCTAATTCCTATCACCGTCGTGAAGACTCGATTTGAGGTACGTTCAGAAAATAATAATAATAATAATAATAATAATAATAATAATAGAATATAAAGCATGAAAGAACATAATGGCATTTTTAAATTATAAAGGAAAGAAATGCTGAAAAAATGATAGAAAAAGAAAGAAAAATTCTAAAACTCAAAAGTTTTTTCCTAAACATTATTAATATATATTTTTGTAATAGCATGACAATATCTAAAAATATTTTATAAATTTCGACTATATGAGGATTCGATGATATTTTTTGATTTTTTCAAAACGAAATTCAAGCCGATTATATAAATATAATTCTGTATTCTGCAGAGTGGCGTTTACAAGTACAACAGTATCAGCGAAGCTCTTACGTTGATCTATAAGCAAGAGGGGATAAGAGGTTTATCAAGTGGTTTAGTTCCTACCCTTTTACGAGATGCACCTTACAGTGGTTTATATCTCATGTTTTACACCCAATTAAAAAACGCGGCTGCCAATACAGGTATTCCTCAAAGCGATATATTAAAAAATATTTTACATAAAAATTATGAAATTATTTGTGACTTTGTTAATAACTTGTCGATATCCCTATAATTTTAAATAAAAAAAAATCAGATTACATTAAGCATGCATGTCGATATCTCGTTGAACAATAACAAATTTTTCTATTTGCAGGAGCGACAAACAATTCGTCGACATCGATACACTTTAGCTGCGGAATCCTGGCTGGAATTTTAGCGTCCATAGTGACGCAACCGCCGGATGTTATCAAGACGAAGATGCAGTTGTACCCGAATGAATTCCATGGTATCTGTCACGCAACATTCTTCATTTATAAAAAGTATGGCATTTTAGGATATTTCAAGGGTATCATTCCTAGAATGCTGAGGCGGACTTTAATGACTACTATGGCTTGGACTGTGTATGAACAGGTAAGTCGATCTATTGTCAAATAAAGATTTCGCTACGATCACATGAAAATGATATGTGACGATCACATGATATTCAATTTCCGAATTTTGCAGAAATTATTATTGTTATTAAATATTAAAATTTTATAAGAATTATATATTTATTTAGCAAATATATTTTACATAAAAAATTATAATTGTGAAGCTAATTAAATTAATAATGTATATTTTATTGTATTATCCAGGTTACAAGGCAAATTGGTTTGAAATAAATACACTGTTATGCTTATATATCAGAACTGTTTTATATCAGAAGAAGATGTACAGTATTAGCATAGACTGTTTTATGTTATGTATTATTAAGTAATTTATTTGTAATATGTAATAAATTATATATTTTCATAAGCTTATGTAATTATGTATTTATACATCATTATCTTTCTCATACAGATTTTTCACTTTGTACTTCATTTGTTTATCCTTTATTCATCTAATTAATTCCATACTTAACAATTACGATAAAAAACTGATGTAAAGATTAAATAATTACATTTATTTCGACACACACACACACATATGCTCGCAATATATATATATATATATATATATTATATGTGTGTGTGTGTGTGTGTGTGTGTGTGTGTGTGTGTATATATCAGAAGTATGCATTAATTTTAAAGGATTTTTTTGGTAAAAATACAGCTTTATTGTAAAAAAATAGTTACAAATTCAAAATATTGTCCATCGTTAGCCACTTTTTCCCATCTTTCTGGTAAGGTGGATTCCACGTCGAAAAAACGACACATCTTTTGATCCACGAATCGATCCATTTTTTGGTATCTTCATAAGAATGAAAGCGCTGCTCAGACAAGCCATGAGTCATTGATCGAAATAGGTGATAATCAGAAGGAGCAATATTTGGAGAATACGGCAGATGTGATAAGATATTCTAGTTAAGCGCTTCTAACGTTTCCTTGACCGGTTTCGCAACATGTGACTGAACGTTGTATTGAAAAATCACTATGTCGTGTCTTTTCGCGTAATCTGACCATTTTTGCTTCAATGCTCGGCTTAATTGCATCAATTGTTGTTGGTAGCATTCCCCAGTGATGGTTTCATTGAATTGGAGCAGCTCATAATACACTATACCCAGCTGATCCCACCAAATACAGAGCATGAGCTTAAATATTCGGCTTTGCTGTCGATGTTGATGATTCTACTGGCCTGCACCATGATTTTTTGCACTTCGGATTATCGTAGCCATTTTTCATCACTCGTCACAATACCATGCAAAAACTTTTTTTCTGTGTCTTTGAAGCAACAATTCACAGGTCATTTTGCGCTTTTCGACGTCTCTTGGCTTCAACTCATACGGCAATTTCTTTGCTTTTGAATCATTCCAGTGGCCTTCAAACGTCTGGAAATCGTTAATCGATCAACATTTAATGATTTTGCAAGTTCTTGCGTTTGACTCCGGTCTTGATCGAGTAAAGCTTCCATTTCCTCATCTTCAACTTTTTCGGGCCTGGACATTCCTTGTCTTTCGTGCCAAATTATCTTTTTATATCGTCGAAATCAGTATTCACATGTTGAAATCGATGGAGTATAATCACCATAAGCTTCCGACAGCATTTGTTTCAACAGCACTTTTCTTCAAATGGAAGCAAAAAAGCAAATTGCGTTTTGTTGGCACAAAATTCGACATATTCAATGCTCAAAAAAACAATATTGTTTACACTTCGGCACAATGACACATACTGAAAACTAAAGCCACATAATGATGCTTTGAAGATGAAGATAGCAACAATATGGCTCAACGCGATAGTATTAGTTACGCCATCTCTTAAAAATCCTTTAAAATTAATGCACACTTTCAATATATATACTAAAGTGTATATTAAAAAAATAAATAAAAAGTAGAGCAAACAAAGAGATATGTGGGGCATTGTTTTATTAATTCTAAATAACAATTTACAAGTATTATTATTATAACAGCAAATACAAATTGTACAATTTACCTTGCTGATCATTCTGTTTATGTATGGATGGTCTAAAATAATTGCTTTGAACACGATTTATATCGATTCTGGTATATCTGTGATCTCAACGCAAATATTTTCTTCACCTGTCCTCCCTTCTCTCACTCTTTTTTTTATTGTTAAGATTATGCAAAATCTTTACCTTAACAATATGTTAAACGCTGTCTTGGACAAGTTCTGGAAGTCGCTCTTGGTTCTTCTCTTCTTCCTGAAAGTAGACAATCCAAATTTTAACAAAAATGTCATCGGTACCGAAATACAATGTAATAGCCAAACATTGCTTAATGATAATCTTGGTAGCAAAATCCTGTCCCACTGTCGACTGTGTGTTTGTTTAACAAGCGCACGAGGTCCTCATTAATTATCAATTAAATCTCTCCGATGAGAAATACAAAAAATACGCAGATAGTTAATTTCTATTGTCTGTGGAGGGAGGGAAGATTGGTGACTTTCGTCATTCACGAAATATCTAAATTATCAATGCTCTCTTAAGTCTAATTTTTAAAATAGATATTATATTTTTTACAAATAAAAATCAGGTATACATTTCTCTCTTATAATTACCTATATTTCTTTTCCTATTAACTCTGCTAAGAGTAGCATTCTTGTTTGAATATATTTTATTTCCTGATAAAAATGGTAGAGTACTAATGTCGGTCTTGCACAAATGTGCACGATCCTAAATATCAGCGATTTGAAGATCCATGTCTAAAACTTTGTATCTCAAAAATCGTTAAACCTTAGCTAGCCAAGGATCTCAAAAGAACAAAGAGCTAATTCTCCTGGCAGAAGGACATGTGTTGATATTATCATTCCGGCATAAATACCTCGTCAATTGAGCGTGGCAGAAGCTAGAGGTTCGTATAGTCACAGTCACACGTTTGCAGGGCGCACTCACAGTTGTGCACTCGTGCATTTGCAGTCGTGGACGAAGCTCTATGAAGCGGGCAGAGCTGAGAGCTGTGTCCCCTCCACACTAAACCACTAAATCTCTTTCTTTCTCTCTCTCTTTCTCTCTTTCTCTCTCTCTCTCTCTCTCGTTAATGACGCGTAAACAAGATTGCGGCATTAACGAATCTACAGAGATAACCTTGTGCCCGAGAAGCAAAAAGAGTCAAGTTCAAAATTATCAGCTTTTACCGAGATTTGAATTTATATTATCGCAATAAGAAGTACGATGACCTTTTACAAAATACATGAAAAAGCAAGATAAATTCTCGAAGAGTAAACCTCGAAATCAATTATCTAAAAACAAAACGCGACAAGACTACTTAGAATAAAAAGAAAAACGCTGTATTTTTTTTTATAGAAACAATTCGTTTTATTTTTAAGTAAACACTATGAATCTATTATATTGGACGAGTTTCAACCTGATTGTATTTATTCACATTCATTAGATTCATCTTGAAAGCGCATATCCACAATTCCATAGACCTTCGCGGGTTTTTCCTGGAAAAAAACGAAATCTTGAACTTGTGTTTTTGTGCTGCTTGGATACAGAGTTAATAACTGATAAAAGCAAGCATAGGTATACCTCCTCCCAGCTTACTTCATAAATAAATCGAAAATGCTCGGAATGACATTAGAGGTATGTAAAAAAAATTAAACTTTCACACATAGTGATTAAAAATTTGCCATTTTTACTTAAATTGTAAATTTAAATTTTATACAAATTTATTTCCTAATTATTACAATAATTTCCAGAATAATATAATTTTATATTGTTAAAGATTTTTTTATTATAAATTTATTAAATGCTCGAAAAAATTAAATTTAGAAAAGAATTTTAAAAAAAATTATATGCATAAATGTATTTTCAATTTTTTTAAAAATCATTACAATGGTGTAATTGAAACATAAAAACTTGACCATGAAAACAAATTTAAATTTAATTTTCTCGATCTTAGTTCTACAAATATCACAGTATCATACACAAAAGCATTTTGTCTTTATATATAATATATTTACAACACTCTATATAATAATAAGTTTACCTATTACATTCTGTACATTTTATCATTGATCTCCCAGCTCTATATATATGATTGCGTCACTAACAAATTTTGATGTTAAGGAAAACGAAAGAACATAATTTGTTCCTCGAATTGTATAATATGGCGCGTTCATTTTTCATGAAAGCATGACTATTCTGGAAGATTAGAGAGAGAGAGAGAGAGGCGGAGAGAAACAGAGTGTATTTCAGAGAGAGTGAGATGAACTTGCTGTGTGACTTACGCGGCGCTTCAAACATCACAGATTATATTATCATGTATATGTATTATGTGCATCGGAATGGCAACTCACCTGGATCAAGAGAGTACCTGTACAGTAATTGAGACGAATATGGTTATATTGTTTGGTGCATACCTGGCTTACTTCTCACTCACTAACCAATCAAGAGAAGTTACTTGTGACTTCGACTTCGCGAGCGATGACGGCGACGGTTATGATGGCTGGAACTACGATGATCACGATTCCCTGAAATCATTATTATTGTCATTGCATCATTCTAAAAAACACAATGTCTGATATATAAATTATAATTGTGAACATTATCACTCACCTTTATCTCGACCGTGACGTCGATGGCTATCTTCATCTCGATGATGTTTATCTCGCGATCTACTTCTACTTCTATGCCTAGAATTTCTGTAATAAGCAACATCCCCGTTACATTGGCTCATTCGATTCTTGAACATCATATTTCTGCTAGAATGTAAAAATACAACAGAAAAGATCCTTTAGAAATTAAATTGGAAACAATTTTTATCAAATGTATAAAAATTCTAATCGATATTTATCCTGATAAAATATTCTAATACTATTCTGAATAAAGTTTAGAATAAATTAAAAAAAAAAAAGCCATAATATGTAGAAATTTCTACCTATGACCGCCCGAATCATGGCGGTTCTTGTCATCATCCATTCGTCTGCGACGCTTGTCTCTTTCTCTGTCGCGATCTCTTTCTCTGTCGCCGTCTCTCCGCCGTCGATCGAGCTCTTCGTTCGCTCGTGCTCTTTGCTTCCGTTCCTCCTCTCTTTTTTGTTCTTTCTCGTCGCGTGCCTTCTCACGCTTGTTCTGTAGATAAGATAAGGTAATTTTAATTTAGTTTTCAACTTCGAAGATATATTTAAGATTCTTGTTCAATCAACACTATAACTCTATTCAAATATAACTTGTAGGAATTTTAGGTAATTCTTCAGAATAGCTACCTCATCTCCGATTTCGATGAAATTAGGGTCATTTGCATTTTTGCGTAAAATGAAAGAATCTGGCAGAAAAAAAGCTAATTCTTTCATTTTACGCAAAAGCCTAATTTCATCGAAATCGAAGGTGACTTGACTTCAATAATTGTCAACTTTAACGCTCAGTATCTCGCTTCGTAGAGCAGTTCCGGACTTTTTTCTGCCAGATTCTTTCATTTTATACAAAAACACGTCGAATGAGCCTAATTTCATCGAAATCGGAGGTGAGCTATTTTGAAGAATTATCGAATTTTTATTATATTTCCTTGCTTCTAATGCCACATTCCAAGACAGCAGTGAGGAACAGGAACTTTAATGTTAAAAAAATATCTCTACCATAATCTCTTGAAGAGCGCTCTTTAGCCTGGCATAGCCCACGTGTTGTTTCCCCATTAAATGATCATCAATCCGCTGTTGAGCATCACCCACGATAAGAAATGCACCACATACATCGCATACCTCCATTTGTTTCTCCTGTGCGGCTGCTAGCTCAGCAGTCTGTAAATTAACAGAATTAGTATAAGAATTCAAGTAGCAAATAAATTATTTACAATTACTTATAATTATTACATATAAAGCTACATAGAAATTAATTATAGATTATAGTTCTAACTTGTAAATTCAAACAATTGTTTCTCACTTGTTTCACACATGTTTACTCACTTGGTTGTAATGACTGTTATCATTGGATTTCCTCAGAGTTTCGCGCTCTTCTTTCAACTGGTCACAAAGACGCATTAGGCCCTGTGCTTGCTCCACATTACCTTGAATTCCACTTTGTTCAGCTTCTTCAACCAACTTATTTATTTTCTCTGTTAGTAGAGCAATCTGTTCCTCATTCCTCTGAGTTTGGGCTGGCGTTAACGTCGGCTACACGCACAAGAATTATTAAATTACAACTCTGCGCTTACAATCTGATCTTCTAATGAAACTTACTGCTTCTGTTCTCCCAATCAGTGCCAATCGCTGCTTTCCCTTTATGATCTTTCTCTCCACTTCGTTTAACATACTCTGACAATACCTGATAAACTCATCCTCGTATTGCTGTTTACGATACGAATGCGGTGCCTTTTCAAACAATTCCCTGGCCTCATCGTCGTGTACCTTGGGGCATGCACCTAAGTCCGCTCTTGTGTTAACGAATAAATCATGGGGACAAAATTTTACCAGATACAGCTTACAAAACTGAAACACAAGACCATTCCATAGATTTAACATAGTTAAATAAATATAAATTAATGTAAAATAATTAAGTTTAAAATAAAATTTAATTAATAAAATAAAAGTTTAGTCAAAAAGAACAGGCCTCTTGTTGTTTGCTTATGTTAAACAAGGATGAAAAACAATTCTGTGTTACAGAGTGTCTGACTGTGTCCTTGCTGGAAAGCACTCCTAAACTATCCTTAACACTTAATATTTAAAAAAAATAAACTATAAATACAGTTTATTTTAAATATATTTATTTATAAAACAAATTATAAATAATCTGAAAATTTTTGATATTCATTTCTTTGTTACATTTTTTATTTCTTTACATCTTTTTACTCCAAAAAATATGTTTAAATATAGCTTAAATTACCTTAAGTTAAGCTAATAAATTTCTTAGAAAAAAATAAAGACTATAATTTTGAAAGAAAAATGAGACAAATTTATTAAAATAAAAATAAACAATCAGTTAAAGACTTAATAGTCAAAGCAGATAAAAGTACAAATTTATTAGTTCTAACAATAATTAATAAATTTTTCCATTATTCCTCTCCATGATTTATTAGGTGTTGGAATTAATTCGTAGCGTTTTACAAGTGATGGGAAGTACTTTCATTAATGTATTTTTTAATGCTCATGTGAAATAAATAACATTCTTTCATTAAAAACGCTACGAATTAATTCCAACACCTAATAGCTCCAAAAAAGTAATAAATTCATAAAACTTTTCTCAGATCAATTTGTAAATATTTACTTTTAAATTCAAACTTTGTAGTCATATAGATTTTGTTTTGATTGTATTTTCTAATTACAAATAAGATAAAATCTTATCAGATATACGATATTTCCAAGCTTTAAGAGAATTTAAAAGACAATAAAATTTAGAAAAAGTTAAAGGAGTAATTAAATTAAGACTCTGTGTACAATGAAAGAAATATTATTATAATAAAAAGAATATTAGAGAAATAAAAAATAAGAATAAAAAATTAAATACTATAATTTGTTATTTTTTTATTTCTCTAATATTTTTTTCATTGTGTGCAAAGCCTAATTTTATAAAATTTTATGATAATATCAGAGTACATCAATCCAACCTTCTTTAAATATTCAATTATACAAATTTTCGTGATTTGCATCTTAGAATCTTGAGATTTTTCGCGGATGTCAAATGAAGGTAAATGCCATTGTCAAAAAAGATGGGTTAATGAGAGGAAAGATAAAAATTATCAAAAATAGGAATTTTGCAGAATATCTGACGAAGGCTCGAAAACACCTAACATCAACGCAGACTCACCTCGGGATCTTCCCAATTGAGCTCCTTGGGCTTTTCATTGGGCAAGACATTCCTGTTCCTGCCCATAAGCTCATCGAGCAGCGCGGCAGCCGCAGCGGCGGCCATTTTATTTTGATCACACTACGGCAATCGTGACTGATTGCGATGTCAATCCGCATACATAGGATGCACACGTTAAAAATCTTGCAGCTGCTGAAGATTCGCCGCGAGATAAAAAGAATCTTCTCTTAATGGCGAGGCACGGCAATACAAAGTAACAATTTCGACAATTCTCAATAGGATTCAATCACGAGACACAACACAACAGCAACGCGCTTACGACGTCGACAATTGCGAAGCGAAACTGCACGTGATTATGCGTTTCGCCACTAGGCGGCGAATAAGACCGAATTCACTAGATCTCTATAAAATCACTAGATCTCTATAAAATCACTAGATCTCTATAAAATCACTAGATCTCCATAAAGTGCAGCAAACTCGCATCCATTTTTTGACTCGCAAAACGCGGCCATTTCGAATTTATGCATTTGTATTACGTGCTTTATTTGGGAAAATGAAGCCATTAAGTAATCAATGTTTTTTTAACTGTAATTAATTTATTTATGAACAAAAGAATATGTACGAATGCTCAATTTACGTGTTCTTTAGTTTAATACGGACTTATTTATCGTAGAAGTTTTGTGTATAAAAGTGCACGAAGGATACGTAAGTACAATTCAGAACTGTTCAGGAATACGAAAGTACACATCACACGTGTGATCATCTCATGTTTTATCGTTTCGAAAATGTACGATTAGGTTAGCTGCACTCAATTGACCCAATGTGAATCCTGGTGTACTTCAAATCGTGTACTATGTGCACTTCGGCCATTTTTACGCGACATTTCTGAAATCAATTGCGGTACTTTATAATCTAGTGACTTTAGGGTTCACACCTTGGGATCGATTCTATAATTCTTCAAACAAGGTGAAAATTACAAAAGCGAGCAAATTTACTACGTGTTGACTAATGAAATAATCAGATTCTAGTAAATTCGCTCACTTTTATAATTTTGAACAGAATTGACTCCCAGAATCGCGAAAAGACAGAAGTAGACAAGTGAAATGTACTGCCTACTACTACTTGCGGCGAATTCCGATTGGCTTCCGCTTTTCCACTTTCCGCTTTTCCGTCAAGGTGTAAACCCAGCTTAAGTGGCTTCGTACAATAAAAGGAATAAGGATTAGAGAACAGAGAATAAAAATTTCAATCTATCAGAAATCATGCATTGTGGAATAGTTTCTGATAGGTTGAAATTCTTAAGCGGGAAACACAGACTCTTGCATAACGCATAAAGCCGATTCTATTGGGTCATTTAAAAAGTATCCGCGGTTTTTTGTCACTAGATGTGTGTTGATGGTCATATATCTAGTGACAAAGTACCGCGGATACTTTTTAGATGACCCAATATATTAGTTGCAAGCCGATCGCAAATTTGTTGTGAGAGCCAATCGAAAATAAGCGTCAGCATGAAAAGGTAACTTTCAGCTGCTTTTTCATGCTGACGTTTGACGCTCATTTTCAGCGTCAAAATCAAAGGTCATATGATCAAAATTGACACTTGACATTTGTCAATTTCTATCACGTGACTTATTTTGACGTCGGCATAAAAAGGCATCTTAAGGAAGGAATAACATGGTGCTTTCACCATGTTATTCCTTCCTTAAGGAACCTAAACAGGTCACGTGATCAAAAGTGAGGCTTGGTATTCGTCAATTTTGACCACGTGTTAACCTGTTTTAACGAATCGAGTGTCAAGCGTCAGCATGAAAATGCAGCCTCATGCTTCTAAAATAGCTGCCATTTTAATTTTTGCTGAGTGCAGTGAGGCACGGACGCGAACGGAGCAGAAGGGAAGAATATGCTCAGAGGTTTCCAAGATGGCGAAGAAAACGCAGGCAGAGAAAACAGCACAGAACGACGAGACCGCCAAGGGCAACGACGATCCGATGAACGACGATGAGGAGCCCAACTTCAGCGATCCGGAAGGCTTCGTCGACGACATCACTGATGAGGGCAAGTATTCCATTTGCTTCTCTTCTTTTTTTTTCCTTTTCTAACCCCGTTACGGGATTGGGAAAGGAAAAAAAAAAGAAAAGATTAATATACTTTGATATTATCTAAATATCTATAAAATTATCTGCTATGATATTATAAAAAAGAGACAGAGGCAGAAAGAGTTTTAAGCCTCGCTTAAAATCAAAGTAACATTGGTGTACTCGGACCTTAATGTGATGGCACGTGACGCCTAAAATCCATGTCACAGTAAAGTATTGATGCCCAAATGGAGTCGACAGTACATATCGCGAGCTTTCATTGTATATGAAGCATCACATTGAGTTGATTCGAAAAGTATGGAAAAAAGAAGAAAATTGCTATAAAGAGGAACCATTTGCAAGATAGTTTGTGCGATAGTTCACAACGCTGATTTTCCGTCAAGTTATTCTGCAAATCGAAAATACTCCAAATTATTAGCGACGAGGAAAATAATTTTTTACAGCGAGGTCGAACAAGTGTGACGTGTCTTAACGCTGTAAGCGCTTACAGCGCTCAAACGCGTTACACTTGTTCGAACCTCGCCGTAATCTGTACATATATATGAGTGCGCGCGAGCGCGCATTCCACACACAGCACGTGTCATTTCATCCCCAAAAATTATTTTCCTCGTCGGTTTGGAGCGCTGATAATTTGGAGTATTTCCGATTTGCAGAATAACGGAAAATCAGCGTTGTGAACTATCGCACAAACTATCTTGCAAATGGTTCCTCTTTATAGCAATTTTCTTCTTTTTTCCATACTTTTCGAATCAACTCAATACAATGTGATGCTTTGTACACGATGAAAGCGATATGTATTGTCGACTCCATTTGGGCATCAATATTTTATTGACTTGGATTTTAGATATCACATTAAGGTCCGATTGCACCAACGTTACTTTGATTTTAAGCGAGGCTTAAAACTCTTTCTATCTCTGTCTTTTTTTGGCTTTAAAACGAGATTTTAAATAGAGTTTTAAGTCTCACTTAAAGTCTCACTTAAAGTGACACATTGCTGCAACCTAAGTCTGTTCGTGTTGCTAGAAATTCCGAAAAATGTTTGCACTTAAAAGGAGATAAATATATATTCGAACGTTGAAGGAAGAGAAAGCGAAGATGCTGAGTGAAAAGAGTGTTACAAGCAGCGAACAGACCTAATGGTGCCTGCTTGAAACATGTTCGGGGAGCATGTTATTATGTTCCATCGTTCATTAGACATAAAACAAAGATAGAATAACGCTGATAGCTCCAAATGCACTCTTGATATCAATTTGTTTTTTAAAACATTTTTTTTAAACTCCAAATAACGAGTGTATAGAATAGAATAGAATTTATTTACACTTCAGCACATACAAGCCAAGAAGGGAACTTGGTTTATAGAAATACTTAACTCATTCACACTTACATTCCCCTCCCACATTTATCTTACAACTATAAATCTAAACTATTACTATACATTCTCTTTTATCTATACATAATCACAGCCTTATCACAGTCTATTATTTATATCCTATTCCTTCCCTTTATCTCTACACAGCATTTCTTTACCCGTGCTTATCTTCCCCTCCTTATCTTCCCTTATATTCTTTAATTGCACGTTTCATCTACATCTTATCCTTTTTATTGATCTCATTACAATGCATTTCCTTAACTTATAAATAGATAATATATTACCTATAACTGACTATAACTAACTGTATTATACAAACTACACTACAATCTTATATTCACAGCCTCTGTCTTACAAAATACAAAATACTCATTCTTTGACTGACGAGTATATACAGAGTGTATATAAAGCAGACAACATTTGTCCCCCTCCTCCCTTAAATGTTAGCAGAGAAAAAATTAAATTATGAAAATCATTAGGCTTGTTCTTATCGCTACATTAAAACTTTTTGTTTCGCTTTCGCCAAACTGTAAATATGTATCTAAGGCCCAGTTCCACCAATGTAAGATTAACTTTACGGTTTATTTAATTTTCATTTTTTTTTATTTTTAGAACCAGAAAAAGATAAAAAGTACATTAAACCAAGATTAAAGTTAATCTACATTGATAGAAATTAACATTATTCTTCCAAGAGCTGATGATGGTCTATTAATTAGAACTATTTAATTATGAATCTTTGTCAAAAAAGTTGAACATTTCAATTTTTTTATGTTACACCTGCAAATTTGAATTATTATTAAAATATTCTTTCTTGTGCAAGTCATTTTGGTTCTTTGAAATTAATTAGTGTCTTTTAATTATCAATTAAATCGATTTTATAAAGCTATAACTGTGTTACAGCTATCTATAGATACATTTATCTATAGATTACAGATTTTAACTTCAGCTCCAGAAGGTTGAAATTGATTTATAGATTAAGCCCGATCTACAATTGCGTAAACGTTGTAAATGGTTGTGAAATGTTGTAAAGCCAAGTTTTAATCTGCTACTTGCTATAGTTGTAAAGCATGTTGTGAAAGATGATTCTTTATCTTTCACGACTACAACTAAAAACGTAAAACATGAGTGAACCAATCAGAGTACTGTCATGTGTTTACATTATCATCCTTTTTGTCTCGACGTAATGAAATAGAAATGAATGTAAAGTGTTCTTTTCATCTTTTTGCATTCATTTGATAATATATATTATATGACGAGTTTATTATATTACGAATATATTATATTACGAGTATGGAACATGGAGAAAGTATTGTGAGCAATGTTCAATTTGAAGATGAAAATTCATTGAATCTTTACTCGATTGTAGATTAATATGTTGTACAATATTCACTGCTACTACTACACCCATAACCTTATGTTTACGCAATTATAGATCAGGCTTTATATTATAATATTACGAGAATGAACGGTTCGTATAATAATGAATATACGTTTGTATTGTAAACTTACAGAATTGCTCGGTGATATCTTGAAACAGAAACCTTCTGAAACGGATGGAGTGGAATCCGTGATTGTTGTGGATAATGTGCCTCGGGTAGAGCCTGACAAATTAGAGAAGCTTCAATCTGTTATCAATAAAGTCCTGGGAAAGTTCGGCACAATAGTCAATCAGTACTATCCAATGAATGAGACTGATGGCAAGACTAAAGGGTTAGTCTAAAAATTAAAAAAAAAATCAAACCTATTTTTGTAAAAAAATATCTTTCAGAAAAAACAATTGACTCTTTTTGAAATATTTTCTTTCTTTTTCACAGATACATTTTTCTGGAATACAATAATCATTTGAACGCGCTCACTGCAGTCAAATCCACTAATAATTACAAGATCGACAAATCACATACATTCAAAGTCAATCTTTTCACGGATTTCAAAAAGTTTGAGGATATTCCTGAAAATTGGGAACCGCCGAAGGCTCAGCCTTTCAAGGCTGCTAGCGATTTGCACTATCATCTACTAGAGCCAGATGCTTATGACCAGTTTTGTGTTCTTTGCGGTAATGGAGCAGGTGTGTCAGTGCAAATTTGGCAAAACTCTGCGCCAGAGCCCACTTTACTCGAAGAACGTAACGTAAGTAGTTTTACTTGAAAGAAGATTTTGCAGAAATTTTAGCTACGCATCTACTTGAATGCTTCGAAACATTTATTACATTAAATGCCATACTCTCTATTATTCATATAATTTGTTATGCAGCTAAATTAATTAACTTTGTTATTATAAAGCTGCTACAATCAAATCACTTTCCTCTAATTTCAGCGCTGGACAGAGACATATGTGAAATGGTCACCACTAGGTACATATTTGGCCACGTTCCATAAACTGGGAGTCGCGCTGTGGGGTGGTCCTCAGTTCACCCAGCAAGCTAGATTCAGTCAGCGAGGTGTCGAGTGTATCGACTTTTCACCCTGTGAACGTTACCTAGTCACCTATACTCCGCGCACTGATCTTGGACAGGATCAAAAGCGCTTAGTGATTTGGGATATCTTGTCAGGCCAGGAAAAACGATCATTCTTCCCTGATGGATCTTCCGTCTGGCCAATCTTCCGTTGGTCGCATGATGATAAATATCTAGCGCGCATGGGAGAGGACATTCTCAGTGTCTATGAGACTCCAGTAAATATTTTTCAGTTACATTTTATTTTCCTCAATTTATGATATTTAACTTTAATTATTTTTTTGTTATTTTAAGTTTGTACCCAGACAACTTATATCCCAATTTTGAACTTCGTATTATCAAAGTAACTTGATAATCACAATTGCATTTAATCTTTTAGTCGTTTGGTCTGCTGGATAAGAAAAGCATCAAGATCCCGGGAATCAGAGATTTTAGTTGGTCTCCAACGGATAACGTTCTTGCTTACTGGGTACCAGAAGATAAAGACGTTCCTGCGAGAGTAACTTTGCTTGAAATTCCTAAGTAAGGCTTGAAATCTAAAATGACATCCAAATTGTTGACATGAACAAATTTTTTTTATTAAAAAATTTTTAATTTGTAGCCGTAATGAAATAAGAAATAAGAATTTGTTCAACGTGGCAGACTGCAAGATTTTTTGGCAAAAATCTGGTGACTACCTGTGTGTGAAAGTCGACCGCTTTGCTAAACGCAAAGAGAAAACAGAGCAAAAGTACACAGTAAGTTGATTATGCTTATCTTTCACTCGGAGCATAACATTTAATTATTATTTTACACACACACACACACACACACAATAATTATATACATTACAATTTTTTAAAATTATATACAATTTTTTAGTACTTTTGACAAGTTTTGAATTTTATTTTCGAAAACAAGAGAGCGTTTTTTCAATAATCATTAAAATATAATTGCTATTAATTAATATAAAGATTATTCTCATTTCGCATTACAGGGTATGTCATATAATTTCGAAATTTTTCACATGAGGGAGAAACAAATTCCCGTTGACAGTGTGGAGATAAAGGAACCGATTCATGCTTTCGCGTGGGAACCAGTTGGTAGCAAATTTGCCATCATTCACGGGGAGATACCTAGCGTGAATGTTAGTTTCTACGAAGTGCGATACGGCCATCAACCTGCCCTTCTCAGTAAGCTACTGCGGAAACTGCTTTTAATTTTTTTACATGTTACAATTAATAGCTTACAAGTTCTTGCTTCATTGATTCAAATTTAATGTTTACAAATTGCTCTTTTTTCAATAGAAAGATTGGAAAAAAAGGCTTGCAATCATCTATTCTGGTCACCGTCGGGTCAATTTATCGTCCTTGCTGGTCTAACAACGATGGCTGGTGCTTTAGAGTTCATCGATACAAATGATTTCACCATTATGAACTCTACTGATCATTATCAAACCTCAGACGTAGAATGGGACCCGACTGGCAGGTACATTTAAAATAACTGTGAAATAGCCGCGTAATATGAGAAGCTAAGCATAGAAGTGCCGTGAAAGTGTTAACTTTCTCTCTTCTTGATTAATTTTTTAGATATGTCGTCACGGCAGTGTCTAGCTGGAAGACCAGCGTTGATAATGGTTATTGGATATGGACATTCCAAGGCCGTATTCTGAAGAGAGTCAATCTGACCGCGTTCAACCAATTATTGTGGCGGCCACGACCTCCGACTCTGCTCACTGCGGAGCAGATTAAGGAGATAAAGAAGAACTTGAAGAAATACTCGGCGCAGTTTGAGAGCAAAGATCGCATGCGATTGACGCGTGCTTCAAAGGTGCATTTAATAAGATATATTAAATATCTATCTCCATATCAGATTAGATATTGAAATTAATCAATCAAAAGAAAGAATACCAATATCATGTTTAATAAAATGCTTTGCTTTGATTGATTAAATTCAATCTATTCTCTAATCTGATACACATATAAAAAATAGTTTTCTGATAATATTTTTTTAATATTCCAATATGTTATAAGTTCTAATTTTTACATGCTTGGTTATAAAATAATATAAGAAGACGGTAATTTTCTTCTAAAATTCTCATAGATCTGACAAGTGATTTAACTTTAACGAATGATTAATTTTCTAGGAATTAATTGAGAAACGTTGCTTATTAATGAAGGCATTCGAAGAATATCGTACGAAGCGTATCGATGAATGGAATAATCAAAAGAAGCGTCGTCTCGAGTTACGTTGCAGTAAGTATATTAAATATATTAAATTATCTATACTGAAGATGTATGTACATATTAAATATATACTTTAATAATTATGAACGCGTGGCAAATTGTTGCATTAATAATAAGCACTATTAATAATACTGAAAATAAGTAATATTTCTGATATGACTTAAGAGATCAATCGTCGTCACGTGCATTTTCAGATATTGATACTGATGAATTGGACTCGGATTCGAAGAACGTGGAAGAAGAAGTTGTTGAATTTTTCGTAAAAGAAGAAACGTTCGTAATCGACGACAAATAAACTTCTCTTCCTTGGACAATTGTTAATCGCCGCGCTGATTGCCGGTCTTGGAAATCTCTAAGTGTGAAATAGCGGTCTGTTCCTCGCAAAGTGTCGCGATACTTGTCGTTGTAGCGATCAAATATCGCTGCAGTTTATCTTAATCCGTGAATCATGAGTGGCAATAGACAATCAATCGTGCTATCAAACTACTGTTATTGCTACTACTATTATTACTATCACTATCGCTACTGTCATTATTATTTCGCCCGAATTAAAACAATTTTCACGTTTTCGACGCTGCACAAGAAGCGTCGACATCGTAGCAATATTAAATTTTATCACATACCCTACAGGATACTTCACAAAAAAAATCGCGTCACTGATTTCACAACTTTTGCCGGCAAACTTACAGAATAAAATGCTAATTTATTACTTACAGAAATGAAGTTTAATTTCTGGAATTTGCAGAATTTATAAAACATGCAAAAATCCCTTAGAATTCAGAATCCTAACATTAAATCCAATCTTCTCTATATCTCGTAACCGAATATTTTATTATTCTCTGTATAAAAAAATTATAAATTATGAAATCTGTATAAAAAATTGTTTTACAGAACGACAAATCCTATACAATAAAAAAAGTCTGATAAAAATTCGTGTGAATATTTTCATCGTTCAATTAAATATTAATACTGTACTTATTAATAATAATAAGTTACAGCTAGAATTAAATAAGTTTAGAATACAGAATTTGTCCTAAAAGCTGACATACAAAAAATGTAAAACAGTAAAGAGCAAGCAATCAGTCAAATCGCAGTAGAAATGTAAGACAATAACGTAAGCAAATCCAAAATGTTGATTTTTTTTTACTGCCTATTATTGCTGCTTGACTTATATTACTGCTTAAGTTTTTTTGTGTCATTGCCTTAAATGTTAATGTGGAATCCTGTACTTATTGTATAATATGTTACAACTTAAAATTAAATAAGTTTAGTATATAGGATTTGCTTGTTTATAAAGGCATTTCAGCTTCAAAAATAGTAGCGAAAAAAGAGTACAACTGCGCATACCCAGGTCGGTGGTATTCTATCTTGTTGCGAGAAAGTCTTTCTCGTAACAGGTTTAGCATAAGAGAACAATCGTGCCTGTTCTTCATGTAACGCATCTTGCAATTTTTCGTTTCTTGTCATTATAGCTATCTGCGTCTCGAGATCCTTATTCACCGATCTGTAACCTAAATCAGTCATATTCCATACAATTTAATCATATTAAAATTAAATAACAAAAATTACAAGAAAAAAATATGATAGGAAGCTTAAACTTAAGAAATGAAATATAATTTTAGTTAAAAATTCTCAAGAGAGATCATTTATTGCAATCACATTAAGATTAAAATTCAAGGTAAGAACTTATTTTTTTTTACCGAAATTTGGCGAGCCTATAAAAGTTAACGAGGGCTTTTGCTGATCTGGCAGAGTATACCAAAGACCTTTAGCATGATACGTCCATCCCGGTTTGACAAATTCCCATAACGTTATCCTCCTTTGCTGTTTCATTCTCTCACATAAATTATAAAAGGATTTCTCTATTCTGGTATATGCTGCTGGTATCCCTCCGGCAATTCCTTTGGCATCTTGAAGATAATTGAAATAAAATAATTATTAACTACTGTCATTCTGTTTATCCGGATTTTTAATAGAAGAAAAGTAAATTATAATCATGTTAAAAAAACAAACGGTTTTATATGATTCTCTTTAACGTAAGAAAAATTTCAAAAATTCGATTCTTAAAGAATTTATGTTACAACTGTTTAATATATGTTGAAAACATACTAAAGAAACCATTGGTAGTTGGATGTGCTGTCAAAAAGTGACATGTTGCTCGACAATTTCCAAGCACAGCTTGACTATATTCGGAAGTTAAATTGAAATAACCCGTTGCTAATTTGAGTGTGGCTCCTGCTGGAGCAGTTTGTAAAAGCTTCAATGTTATTTCACTATCATGATAAATATTCAGCTGGCCCATTTGGACTAATGGGAATATCCATGTGTCTGCATCTACAATATTTAAAGATTAAATAATAATCTAATTTATGAAAATTAATTCTCGAAATAACAATATTTTTTTTAATATTCTTGCTCTGAATAAAATTATATGGAATAATTGTGCGTGTATACCTTTATTGAGATCAGCATTCTTTTCTATTTCATTATATAAAAATATTTGTATCTTAGACGCTGCTTCTTGGGTAAAGTCTTTTCCGAATCCTTTATAAGGATGACAGTTTGCAGCAGGATTTAAACTCGTATTGCCATCCGGTTGTAATAAAAAGCTAAACTCCATTACTTTCTCAACCAATTTATTGTAAAAATTGCAAAGCTCCTCGCAATCTTCTATAATGAAGTATCGATCCTGTCGATTTGTGAAGTAATCATTGCTGAGATTCGCCCTAACAAAATAATTTTTATAATTATATTTTATAAATATATACTATATATTTAAGCTATTCAAATAACTTTGTTATTAAATATTTTGAATGTTCAAAACTTTTTTTCTTTTTTTTTTTCGTATCTGCTGTTAATTTTGATATAAATTCTTATTTTTTCTTTCTCAATAAATTAATATCAATGACAGTCATAACTCTGGCCTACCCGCTAATGATCAAGTCATTATCGATCATATACAGCTTCATATGTTGCAAACCGATGAGCTCATTAAAGCGATCTGGGATTGCTGTTTTCATCACACCACGTAGTTTTGGTGTATGATAGAGAAAAACCTTGCAACAATCTCCGTATTTACCTTTAAGTAATGGCTCCAACATCTTCCGAGAATTCTGCTTACCTCGGGAAGCTCTCATATAATCTAATAGGATCCGTATTTGGATATTGCCACCATTCATGCTAATTGTTTGCTCTATGACATTCACCTATAATAAAGAAACATAAAGACTTTCTCAAATTTGTTTTTCCAAAATATCAATTTTGAAAACTAAAAAAATTGATCACATTTTATTCCTCAATCTTAATTTTCTCATCTATTTCTTGTAACTTTTATAATTAATTACTGTTGACTTTTTATATAAAATAATTAAAATAAAAGTAATAATTCGCTTGTGTCATGTAAAAAATGTAATCAAAACAAAAATATACATTTTTATTTATTAAACTTTGTCTCTAAAAATAAACGCTAACCTTGATATCAATCTGTTGAACGATTATATTATTTGAATCTCTGTGTTCATTGTGCTATATTGATTTGTATTGACGTCCCTGAATTTGATGTAAGTTTAATTTAAAATGATTTAATTTTAACCCTATTAATTTTAAAACCTTTTACTTTTATGTAAAGTCTTTCAAGCCTTCACTCCTTTGTTTTACATTTTAACATCACTAATAACTGATATATTTTTATATATTTTTTTATATATTTTGTGATTTATATATTTTTAATAATAGATAACAATTTATAATAAGAATTTTATACTATTGACACTATGGAATTTATTTATAACTCGGATTGACATTCAATAACCAATTAGTTGAAAAAGGAAAAAAATACCTATCATGATTTCTTATACCGAGTACAGGGATTCAACACACACCGTTAAGTTGGACTAATATGTAAAACTTAAAAGTTATCACAGTTAACTCAATTATGTTAAAATAATCTGCGTTAAAATAATCTCTATATATTTTATGTATCGCTGTTTAAATTAATCATGTCGAGATAATCTTTGCGATTATGATTATTTAGAGAATTATATACGTACTGAAGAAAGATCTGTGATCTCGAAACGTGAGTTTTTGAATAAATGTATAGTTTTTCAATTTAATCTTAGATCCTTTGTTAGCTCGTTTATTGACTAAATTTTTGTAAATAAAATAATTATTTTGTCAGGTTTTTGTTATAAATGTTACATTTGTTTCTATTATTATACTTACCAGTTCAGTTTCCAAGGTGCCAGTACCCAAGTACAAGGAGGCAAACGTGATTCTCTTCTTAGCATGTCTGCATTTTTCTAACAAAGTACTATAGAATGCTTGTGGCTTGTGAATTATAGTGACCTATTGGAAAAAAACATTCTTATTGAAATCAAATGTCCACAACTAAGTTATATGCATAATTATTTTACCTTTGAACCATTCACTGGAAAAGCAGGAGCCACAGTGCGTAGCCAAGATAGCGAATTAATTTCTTCTTGTGTAGGAATATCTAAGTCTCTCAATTTTTCGTCATCCAACATTGCTATTTCCACTTTGCGTCTGATAAAGATCAAGTCTATGCACGTCTTTACTTCAGCTGTAGTGCCCAGCAATTTTGGTTCGTGAAACCTAAAAACATATGGACAAATAAATAAATCATCAAAGGACAGTAAAATAACATAAAATATACAACAGATAAAGTTTGTTCTTTGTACCTAAACATCTTTCTTCTTCATGTTGAAGAAAAAAAATAGAAACAATAAATAATAAAGAAATTCAACTAAACAGAACAAAAGACATTATTAATATGTAATAATTATTATATTGTAAAATTGAATGACATAATTTGCTAATGTTTTATGTGTGTATAAAATTATATATAATATATAGAATATTACAAAATAATATTAAAATTATTAAAAATTAAGAAATTAATTTACTAAGCCTTATACGTTTATATAAACGTCAAAAAAACTAAAAGAGAAATGATTTTCTGCTGATATTAATTTGTTACAATTAATATCTTATTATTATTATTATTATTACCTACTGATTTTGCACATATAGTAGCAATAGTAGCATACATTTTTTACGTAAAATATCAATTCTTTTTTATATAATGAATCGAACGTCAAATAGATTTGAAGGTTATGCTTCGTTAACCTAAGAATTCACGTGAAATATAATGTGACACGTAAAAAGCAATAATGAAATAAATCATACGTACCGTCTAAAGATTCGCAAAGCCGAGCTGTGCATGAAGAGATGTTATTTTAGACAATAAATACAAAAAAAACTGATCGTTCACAAAACCTTAATTTTTGCAAAACAATGAGATACAGTGAGTGCCACCTGTCGACTATAATGGACAATTTTGGACAATTCAATTTTGAATTTAGAGTACTTTTATTCAAAAGATAAGAGGTTATATTTATTTCTGCATTAAACTGTATTAAAACTTTCCTTCTAACTCTCATTATCAACAGTGTATTCTATTTCACTTTAAGTGAAATGCACCCTATTTCACCCTATAAAAAACACATATATATATATATATATATGTACAGGTACATACATTTGTCAGCCTGAGAAGAATTATTTTGGTTAAAAATACATTGTCAGATATTATAGATATCACAGATAAAATATTATAAAAAAAACAAAATGTTTCAAATTATATTTATTTGTTTGAAACGTCGAAAACGAAAGATTTATTTTTTGCTACTAAATATTTATACTTTATTATTGATATTTTTTTGCTGCAAAATTGTTTTATTATTTTTTCGTTTTTTTTTCTCGCCAATAAATTATATATTTTTGCATTTAATTATAGATTATCTTCCATTTAAAGCTAGGTCGGAGGTCGGAGTAGTGGAAGTTCTGTCGCCAGGTAACGGACGTGTACACACGAATGAATACACCTGCTTTACGTCAGTACTGTACATTAATTCTTGTAAATAATATTATTAGGATAATTGAGAGTAATATTGAATCAACATGCTGCTAAAATACTTAGGTACCGTCATGCCAGCGCAGGTGAGTAGAATATTGTCATTTTAAATCAAAAGTTTTAAATCTCGAGATCCTGAAGATCGAGTGTCTTCGTATTTGTAAAACGGGTTAATATAAAATAATTATATTTGTTTGAAAATTATTAAAAAATTATTTAGGAATAAATATAGGCTTGATTTTAATAAATATATTTTAAAGATTTGTTAGTAACTTTAATGAAAAAATTGAGTGTTAATGAAAAAGTAACTTCTTAAATGGAATAGTTAATTTTGTTTATATTAATTGATGAAATGATTCTTAAAAAATAATTTTTAATATTACATATATATGAAGTTCATAGAGATCATTACATGTATAGATAAAAATATCTATATAATATGTGTTATACCGGATGTCCAGCTAGACTCTAGCAATAATTCATAGGAAGGTAGATGGGACTAAACTGAATCGAAAAGTCTGGTATCATTTTTGCAATAGTTAACAAGATTTTAATTACTAAATATCACTGAATATTGGTTTTTAATAATTTTTTATTCAAATAATATCAACTTTACAGAAAAACAGTGAGAGATAAAAATTGTTTACTTCTTATAAAATTCTGAGAATTTTTTCAAAATTTTTTATCAACTTTTCAATACTGCATTTTCTTATTGGCAACTGTTTTTACCAACATGAGAAAATATGATATAAAAAATTCTGAAAAAATTCTCAAAATTTTAATTATTGCTAGAGTCTCGCTGAACACCTATTATATACAAATAAATATATTTAAACAAAATGCTTGTAATAAGAGTTGACTATTTGTATATTTAAATGTTATATGTTAGGAGTTGGAAAATAGGGTGATTAGCATAGCATGGTCGCCAAACAACTTAAAGCTAGCTGTGGCATCTTCGGATCGTTCCATTTACCTTTTTGATGAGAATGGTGTAAAGCGTGATAGATTCTCCACTAAGCCTGTTGATCCCAAGGTATTCTACCTTCTATTTTCCAAAGTTGTCCTTTATTGCTATTTCAGAGATTTAAAAATTTCTGAATTTCTGAAGATTTATAGATATTAATAATATTAGGTGTTGGAATTAATTCGTAGCGTTTTACAAGTGATGGGAAGTACTTTCATTAATGTATTTTTTAATGCTCATGTGAAATAAATAACATTCTTTCATTAAAAAACGCTACGAATTAATTCCAACACCTAATACAATATTGCTTTCTTTTATCCATAGTTTGGCAAAAAGAGCTACATAGTGAAGGGAATAGCCTTCTCTCCAGAGTCCACAAAGATTGCAGTTGGTCAAACCGATTGTATTGTATATGTATATAAAATAGGAGAAGATTGGTAGAGTGATTTATATAATTTTCCAAAAAAAAAAATTAATTAAAATGAATTGTTTGCTAATAATAAAAATTATTTTTCAGGGGCGACAAGAAAGTAATTTGCAACAAATTCCGACAAAGTGCCGCGGTGACTTGTCTGATCTGGCCAGTGGATGGTCCAATTATCGTAGGATTAGCGGATGGAAAAGTACGCGCGGCTATGGTCAAGTCACAGAAAGCGCAAACCTTATACACTTCCGACGCTATGACGATAGCTCTGGCTAGCAAGTAAATTAATGCTTAGTATTGGCTACATTTGTAATATTTCAATTATGTACACTAATCTAATCTCTGAATAAGTTTAAGATAATAATAATGTAAAGGCATATGAGAGTATAACATGGTTATACTCTCAAAAAAGAATCGAAACGAAATTTATACTTATTAGTAAGACAAATATAAATACGCTCTATTACGTTATACTCTCATATGCCTTTATATTATTATTGTTAAATTCGAGAGTCACAGAGATATCATTCATTAAATTTCATTCTTTATTTTTTCAAAAATCTTAAAACAAATTTAAAAAGTATAAATATTTGTAATAAATATTTATATTCAGAATATAAGATTTACTTGATATTTTCGCAATGTCTATGGCCGGTATTCATAAGTTAAGTCTTATATTCCGAGAGCGTTTTAAGTTCTGTCACCATATTAGCAACTTAAGACATTACTTAAGACGGTCTTAAAATAAGAATCGACTATGAATACCGGCCTATGAGTCTTAAATTCTTGATATCAGAATATAAGATTTACTTATATTGATCTTTCTCGATTTATAGCGTCCGCGGTAGCGGCTTCCTGTCAGGTCATGCCGACGGCAGCATTATCCGGTACTACATTGTTGAAGACGGAAACGCGGAACCATCGGGACGCGTGTGTGTTCATGGAGTGCCTCCTTATGCTCTGGCGTGGCCACAATCGCATATCTTAGCAGCAGGTTGCGACAAACGGCTGACCATGTACGACCCATACGGCAAGCCGGTCAAGACCTTCGATTTCAGCCGAGATTCCCAAGAGAGGGAGATCACTGTCGCCTGCTGTAGTCCAAGTGGTCAGAGCGTCGCTGTAGGTTCCTGGGACAAGGTGCGCATATTCGATTGGTCGCCACGAAGAAGTATCTGGGAAGAGACCAACGTGCGCGACTTGCCCAATTTCTACACCGTTACGGCGCTCTCCTGGAGACGAGATGGTTCGAAGCTGATAGTTGGCGGATTGTGTGGTAGCGTCGAGCAGTTTGAGACTATTCTGAGGTGGCTGAAACTTGGGATTGTTGGATTCTTTACGTTTAAATATTTTTTAAATTTTGTTCTATTGCATCTTTTTGTCCCTAATGATTACTATATAAAAATCGACATTATCTTGAATAGAATTGTATAATTAATACATAAATCTACCTTGAATGGAATTATATAATTAATGCAAATAAATCTTATTTTATTTTATTTGTAGAATAACTTGTTATTGAAGAGTAGATGATCAATCTGATATCATCAGTGGAGACTATTGAGCGAGATATTTATCGCTATGAATTTCATCTTTCAGACGCACAGTGGTACGCGGTAGTCACGAGGTCGCCTACGTGGGTCCTAGCCAGGTAGTGATCCGGCCTCTGAGCGACTCTTCGCAGCGACCTATCGTCATTAGATCGCAGACGGGTCTGGAGATCGAGGATGTGCGTGTTTTAGGACGCAGAGACAACAACGTGGTGGCTCGGACGGCACGCACTTTGTTAATCGGCGATATCGAGCTGGGTTTGATCAGCGAGATCCCATGGGAGGATCGATCTGGCAGCGAGAAATTTTTTTTCGAATATCCGGTTGTATGTCTAATCTTTTGCTCTAGCGAACTGACAATCGTTGAGTACGGTCAAAACGAGGCTCTTGGTTCCGTGAGAACAGAGGCGGTGAATCCGCATGTGGTCAGCGTGCGCGTAAACGAACGATTCTCAGCTGGGGGAGGTGATAATAAGAAGTTGGCCTACTTGCTGGATCCGAGAACTGTTCGCGTGATTGATCTATTATCCGGTGCGACTATCAGCATGATCGTTCACGACGCCCGCATCGATTGGCTGGAACTAAGCGAGGCTGGTCATAAACTGCTATCGCGCGACAAGCGAGGTCGTCTTTGGCTTAGCGATGACGAGGGTGACAAGTAATTTTATGAAGTAGTATGAAGTTATAAAGTTTTTCTTAGATCTTCTTATTTTAATCATTCTTTATTTTACGGCATTGCAGAGTCTTGCTGGTGACAGGGGTATCTTTTGCATCTTGGGTGACTGGTAGCGACGTTGTTGTCGCTCAGACAGGTCAAACCTTGGCCGTTTGGTACAACGTGGACGCACCAGAAGCAATTACGCTCACATCGATCAAGGGCGACGTAGTAGACATTGTCCGAGAAGATAATCGAACGTCCGTGATGGTAGAGGAGCACGGCGGTATCAAAGTGGCACATCTGTTGGACGAAGGACTGATCGAGTTCGGCACTGCGTTGCATGACAGTGACTTTGGAAGAGTCATCCTGTTCCTGGAGAACATGGGCGACGGTCCGCAAGTGGAGACCATGTGGGAGAACGTGGCCAGGAACGCAATGAATGAGAGAAAGCTCGATATAGCTGCCAGATGCTACGCTGCGATGGGCGACGTGGCTTGCGCGAAATTTCTGAAGGAGATCGCCGAGGTTTTTTTCTTTTATAATTTAATACCTCTGTCCCTTTCGAGACACAGTAGTATGTTTTGGGTTTTTTCTTTCATGTTCCAAGATTGGTGAAAAATACGCTAAAGAGACAGGCAATGAGCCAATGGCTAATCCAGAATGCTGGGCTCGGCTGGCCGTACTAAATGGTGACCTGAAAACCGCTGAAGCGATCTATTTGGAGCAGAATGAATTAGACAAAGCATTGGATATGTATCAGCGTTACTGGCGCTGGGAAGATGCTTTAAATTTGGCTGAAAGTCGAAACTGGAGTGGTTTATCAGAATTGCGGGACCGTCACTTAGCTTGGTTGCTGGATACTGGCCAAGCGGCTCGCGCAGCCTCCATCATAGAAACCACGAATCCTAAAAGAGCTGTCAAGCTTTATCTGGAAGCTCGTCGTCCTGGACGAGCCGCCAGATTGATACTTGCCGACAATGAGTTGCTGGAGGATGAAAGAATCGTCGAAGAAGTAATTAGTGGCCTCAAGGCCACTGACCTTACTGAACTCGCTGGAGAACTGTTGGAAAAGACTGGCGTCGGTTCCGAAGCAATCAAATGTTATTCCCAAGCCGGTGTCTTTGCCAGAGCTCTCGACTTAGCACGCAAAATCGACCCCACTTTGGTGGTCGAACTGGAAAGGGATTGGGGAAAACATTTGTCAGAGAATGGTCATTATGACGCCGCTATCAATCACTTCATCGAGGCAGGCGAGACGGTACTAGCGTTGAAGGCCGCTATTAATGCGCGACAGTGGAGAAAAGCTTTACAAATTATTCAGGTGCAGTAGTGATCATTTTAATTTCTTACATGATCATTCGATAAAATTTATGCGGGTATCCAAACTTCCATGAGTCCATACACTACTGTTTATGGACTCATGAAAGTTTGGACACCCGCATAAATTTTATCGAATGATCATGTAAGAAATTAAAATGATCATTCGATAAAATTTACATGGGTGTCCGAACTTCTATGAGCGCGTAGTATATGTTTTATATCTTATTTATATCTACTTCTATGCTATCTTCATTTTTATTAGATTTTTTTACTATATTCTTTTCTCACATTTTTTTAGGTGATTGAAGACGATGATCCGGAGATTCGTCAACAATGCGAAAAACTGGGCGAATACTTCTCATCAATAGGCGAACGGAGCTTAGCGGAGAGTCTCTTCATTCGTGCCGAAAATGCTCAACGCGCCGTGGAGATTCACATCCAATCTGGTGACTGGATGCGTGCGCACCAGGTAGCTCAAGAACACATGAAGAGCGAAGAGGCCAACCAAGTGCTGGCGAAGCACGCCGAGAGTCTGCAGCAGAATGGCGAGCTCCGTCACGCCGAGTCTCTTTACGTCGCGATCGGTGATCATGACGCGGCAATTGCTATGTATCGCAAAGCAGGAAATCGCAGTGATATGGTCAGATTGGTCGCACAGCACCGACCAGATCTACTTCAGACTACTCATCAGCATCTGGCAAGAGAGTTAGACGCAGCCAGCAAGCCGAGAGAAGCTGAAGAGCACTTCTTAGGTCAGTTTTAAAGAATTGAACCAACCATAATTCTAATAAGAAAGTAATGTTTTCTTCAATGAATGAATTTGATTCCACATAAAAATTGCTGTAATCATCCGACTATACAACTCTATAATATTTTTCTGTTATTGTACAAACTTAATCAATATCGGAGGCATAAAAAAATTAAAATATTTAATTTATAATTTACTTAGTTTATGTATAAATATAAATTGTATCTTAGGTGCCGGTGACTGGCGCGGAGCGGTTACAGCTTACAGATCTGCAAACATGTGGGAGGATGCGCTGAGAGTCGCCAAGAAAGCTTCGGGAGAAAAGGCAGCACAGCAGGTTAAAATTTAGTTCTTAGTTTCTCTCTCACGAACCTAAGTATATAAATCAATATATTAAAAAATGTTGCAATAGTTGCAAAACTTTTTCTGCACAGCCATTTATTTCTCTTTGTTAAGACGGAGCTTGATCTCCTTTTTTTTAGGTTGCTTTGATGTGGGCTCGAACGTTGGCTCCAGAATTAGGTGCGAGACTCTTGATGCGACTCGGTTACTTGGAATCTTGCCTACAATTGGCATGTGAGGCTAATTTGTTTGATTGGGCTCTGGAGATCGCCAAGTATAGCACTGTGGATCAAAAGAAAGAGGTTCACTACCGTTACGCAATGGCGTTAGAAGACGAGGGTCGTTTTGTCGAGGCCGAGAAGGAATTCGTGCAGGCCGGCAAAACTATGGAGGCAGTACAGATGTACATCCATACCCGCGATTGGGAGTCTGCCGAAGACGTCGCACGATCACACAGTCAGGAAGCAGTGGCGCAGGTCTTGATCGCCCGAGCCGCCGAGGCTGCCGAAGGGCAAGACTATGCTACAGCAGAGGCTCTTCTTCTAAGGGCTCACAAGCCAGAAATAATAATAGAGCATTATAAGGTTGGTCTCTCTCTCCCGGATTCTCGTGAGAAGTTCAAAAAATTCTATAATCCAGAGATTAATAATTATGTTGATGCTTATATACGAAGTATAAGTATCTAATAAGTATCTCTGCTTCTTCTATTTAATATCTAATTGCATTGAAATCTTTATTTCAGACGGCCGGAATGTGGTCCGAGGCACTGCGAGTGTGTCGAGAATATTTGCCCAGTCAGGAAGCAGCACTGCGTAGAGAGTTAGGTCAGAGAAGTGCAGGATTGGATGGAGCAAATGCATTGGAAGAAGCTCGGAAGTGGCTTAATCTCGGGGAAGTACGACCTGCTTTGGACACCTTGATTCTGAATCCGCAGGCGCCGAGATCATATCTCATCCGTGCGGCTGACATCCTTTTACATCAGGCGGATCCCGAAACGGCGGCGGAAATCGGCGGTAATCTGGGTGAACGTTTGTTTTCCGTTGGTGAACACGCGCTCGCCGCTCAGGTAGTTTTTTCCATCTTATTAACAACGATTCAATTATTTATTAAAGAGCTGAGCTTGATCGGAACAAGTTACTGATGTTTGATTGGAATATTTTAGTCCAGCTCTTCCTTACTCTCTGATTTCTTCTGATTACTTGTTCCTTTCTCTCTTTCGATAAAAAAAATTCAGCTTTTTGAATGATGTAAAATTAGCTCAATCAATATTTTAAATTAACGAAATTTTGGGAAAATGGCATCATGAAGCTTCCAGAAAAATGGAGAAAGGTGATAGAGCAGAGTGGCTCGTATATACTTCAGTAAATTATATTGTTTATAATTAAGTAAAAAGAAATGAAAAGGACTTTTAAGACAATTTAATGTCTCTAATTTATGACGACTCATATCGTTATAGGTGTTTCTTCAAGCAGATCGATTAAAGGACGCAGTGAGTTCATTAGTGACTGTTGGCGAATGGGATCGCGCGCGACGAATTGTCCGTGAGCTCGCTCCTGATCTCGAGCCATACCTAGAAGAAAAATATCAGGATGCTATGGCGAACGAAGGCGAAATAGAACGGCTGGCGGAAGTGGACAGTAATGCCGCCCTCGAGGTAATGGCACGCAAAGGTCAATGGAGTCAACTGTTCGATGTCGCGAGCTCGCAAAGTTCGGAGGTGCTGCATAAATTTATGGCACGACGTGCCGCACAGTTGCTAAAGAACGACGCCGCGCCGCAGGCACTGCAGCTTTACGCACAATATGGCGCACCCGCGATTTCGCAGAATTTTAATCTGTATCTGCAATTGGCAGAGAGCATTCTGAATGCAGCGCAGCAAGATTACAGGTACAATATCTTGTGATCCCTTGTGATGTGGAGTGATATCTTGTGATGTGGAGAAAATTTTTCTTGGAAATTTTCATATAATTTTTTAGGATCTTTATGTAAATTTCAAAATGATTATTATGAATTTTGATTACGTTTGTCTCATACTTTTGATTTTTACATTTCTTCATGTTATTCGCGATTAACCAATTCCAGATACTTGGCTCAACTCCGTGACGTTCTACACAGTCTCTATCGCTCATCACCGTCCTCCGACAAATTCGAGCATCTTCTGAAAGCCGCTCATTTCTCAGCGGTGAAGCACGGTTGCCATTCGTTTCCGGCGCTTTCTGGCGTTGTGGTCAAGACGTCGGTTAGTCTCTTGCGATACACCGACATTCTTCACGCCGACAAATGCTACTACGAAGCCGGTATGGCAACCCGCACCGCTGGTCTTTTGAGCGAAGCCTTCGTCTTTCTCAATCATTTTCTCGATCTGGAGGAGTGCATCGAGGAGGAAGGTGACGGCAACGTTCTAGATGCGGACGATCTACGTGTCACTGACTTTCCCATAGAAGTTCCACTTCCGGAAAAACTCGGAATCGCAATGGATCAACGAGAAGAAGCGAGAGAGTGGGTATTAGCAGTATCTATGGATCAAAAGATCGAGCAAGGTCTACCGGTCGATCAGAGAGGTGTTTACGTCGGCTCCCTGACGTCCCCGACAAACTCCGGTGCGCCTCTTCAGCAATGCGTAATCACGGGATATCCAATGCGCGGTCCGGTTGTCAGATTCGAAGAGACCAACCGTGTAGCTGATCGCGACGACTGGACCAAGTTGATCAACACAGCCAGACAGGCACCACCGGATTCGCCGCTAAACGACATTTTAGTATTTCTTCAGGATTGGTGCGGCACAGCGCCTAAGTACTCGTTTTAGAAACAAAAGTTTTAATAGAGAGTTAATGAAAATAAAAAATAATATGAAAAATAAAGAAAATTTAAAATAACTTGCAGATTTGTAGATAAGTTAAAATAAATGTAATAATAAGTATGTTAATATATACAAATAATATCTATATGCGTCTACATTCTTAATTCTTTGAGGATAAGAGCTTTCTGTAATAAAGAAATTTAAACTTCGAATTTAAAAAAAATAATAAAACCGTGAAACTCGGTTTTAGGAGGATTGTTGAGTTTGAATGTCTGAAAATGAATAATAAAGGAAGCTCTTAATATCACAGGATTCATAATCAGAATCAGTTTAAAAGTCAATTTGAAAATCAATACTAACTGCTTGCGTAGCACTGATAAGTTTCAAATTAAATGAAATTAGCAATTTGTTATTTTTCGCAATTAAAAATTTCCTCTAAATCAAGTTTTATGATATAATTAGATTATTTTTTATTTCGTCTACTATATTAGATTCATCATTTTTAATTTTTGACAGATTCAGATAAAGCATTATAATAAATTATTCCGTAGGCTAAGTTTTATGAAAATCGAACCAGCAGTTTATAAAATAAAAGAGAGTATAACTCCCAAATGAAGTCGCCCGTTTTTGCAAAAGATTAATTAGAGGCATGTAATGGCATTATGGGCAATGTATTTCATTTAGTCGAATTAGTTTCGAATTAGTTTAGTTTGATTTAAATCTTCAGAAAGAGATTTATTCAGAAAGAGATATTCCTCATGAGATTTAATTATTTATAATATTTATTTATTATTTTCTGCTTCAAATATGTCTTCGAAAAGGAAAAAATTGCGACAGAACAGTGTTAATTCGTCAAATTATTTCCCATTAATGTTTCTTTCAGCCAGATACTACGTTCGTCCTGCAGGATAACTCATGAAGGGATTTGAGAGGATGGGCAACCGCAGATGATAATTAACCGCTTAGCAAATATGCTCGGCTTTAGCGCATTCCATAAGCCAAAAAGCCACCCGTGGAATTTGGTGGTTCAAAGTAACGCAAATACACGCACACACGCATCATATTGACTCGAAATCATGAACGAGCTTAATACATGCCGCAAGAGACGCGCCATATTGTTAATGTTTAATGTCCAACAGCGACAGTCGCAGCAAGAGCGCATTGCTTGCATTATGTCATTTAAAATAATCCTTATTATATTAATAAAATCAAAATTTTAATCTACCTATTTTATTAATAGATAACCTATTTTATTAATAAAAAGAGATAAACGTTGAAAAACATAAGAATATCACAAAAAAGTATTATTACTTATATTATTATAAAAATTAAGAAAACTAATGTAAAAATATTTATTTTTTACGTAACAAATGTTAATAAACTTTTACTTATTGTTATTTTCGCAACGTCTCATTTTGTATAATTAAGCAATGAATTAAAAATCAAATTGAATAATTAAGCAAAACTATGAAAAGTTAGAGAGTTAAGTAATAAAAATTGTAAAGCTATAAAAAAAATTTCACAGACCTCGAGAATTAAACAAATACAACATGAATATTCTACGAGCAAATTTTCGTTAATGTATTATATTTTCTACCTTATAAAACGAGAGCAAAGAAATCTGCTCGAACAAAGTCAGATAAAATAAAAAGGGGGAGATACATGTATATACAACGCATCTTGCGGCTACGTTAATTCCCGCGTGGTCGACACCTTCGATTTTCCGATAATTACCGCATAATGGCGCCTATACAACTTTCAGACGCTTTAAGCGGTCTGAAAAGGCACCGTGGGGAGAAAAAAAGGGAGCAAACGCAGTGTGCCCGTCCAGACCAACCCCGATCCTTGCTTGAGAACTCATGAAAGCGTTCGTTGATCACTGCCATTAAACGCTCTGCGATTAATTTAAATAAATGCGCCGCCGTTATGAGAGGGGAACACTTACCTGTGAGGGATGGTGGATATTCAAATGCGGACCTCTTCGCTGAAAAGTCGCCGAGGACTAATCTTCTGACGGATCGCGGGATTTCCTCCTAAAATATTCCTACAAAGAACTAGAAGGGATGGGGGTGACTTAATTCCGGGATTATGTACCGGAGTCTTGCCGATGGAAGTTTATACCAGAGTGACTTGGAAAATATCGAATGTTTAAAGTTGTTTCAGTCTTGTCTGCAGTAACTTAATTTCATCTACAAGATCAAATAAAAGTTTTAAAAGTATGAGATTACGTGAAATTATCACACTGATAAATTATCGGTATATATATATATATATCGATGTAAACCTGATCATAAAGAGCTCAGAATACATCGAAGGATAAAGATAAAAAAGGAAGAGAAGGGAACGAAACAAGTTGACAACATACGTTAAAAAATTGGTGTATATAATAACAATAATATATATAATATATATATAACGTATATACGCATGTTTACATGATTCTTATTACAACAGCTTCATTTTAGTCTAGCCTAACCCAAACCGCTGGAATTAGATTCGAGCAGTCGTTTATATTATAATATATTATTCATAATATATTAACATTTCTCGTCTTCCTCGCGACTTCCTTGAATTATTAACTACCGCGTTTTAAATTACAAAAAGTGGTTGCCCTAAAACCCACCTAAAACCTTTCGCTCCGAATTGGACGTCTTCTTTTCGTTTCGCGCCTAAGTTACGCTGGAATATATTATTTTAATATGCTCTAAATCTATATATCTATGTATATACCTTTAAAATGCAATATTGAAAAACGTTTAAAAAACGCGTGTTCAAAATGACGTGTATTGCACACAAAAAATCCAAATCTATCAAATTCTTGAACATTAACCCTTTCAGTACCAAATATCAAGTTTACATATATAAGTAGAATATTAAATATAATACATTGATAGAGTGGTAAATGTATAGAAGTTCCAACGCTGTTAAAAGACTTCAGAACAAAAATGGAGCAAATCCGTAATTTGTAAGGCCTACTTCAAGTTCAACTTTATGTGAAACTACAAACAACGGACTTGATCCACTTTCACTGTACGAGCTTTTCATTCGACACTATAGAACTGTGTTAACGCGCAGTTAACATTAGAAAAACTCGTTTCGCAGTAAAGGTGGCTGTTCTCTTATTTAACATCGTATTAATGCTGTTTTCATGCCGATCTTTTATTTAACAGCGCAGAACTGACATAGTTATATGGTGCTAACCCTTCGTTTGCTACAGAATTGCGTCAACACTTCGTTTAACGCCACCGGAAACCTGCGAGCTATCTCCTGCGACGTCGCTCCACATGGTATCCTAAACGGGTCCAATCTCGGGAGGAAAATTGTAAAAAAAAGCGCAGATGCAATATGTGCGTAGATACGGAAAGGGTTAGCGTATTTTAATTCTTGAGAGGAATATTCACGGATAGATAATCATGTGGCAGTCGATTCTTGTCTCGCGTGAAAAGCTGCGCGACGAAGGAACTTGTTCAATAAGAGAGACACACCCGTCCCCGCATCATGAGATCACTACTGGATCGCGAGATGTGCACGATCTAGAGAAAGATCTTGTCTCATGACAGCGCTGGCGCCGAACGATCGTTAGTCTTCGTCTTTCGCAGCTTCACAGTCGCGAATATGTTAGTCCTGAAAGGCGTTAATTGCAATTAATCGGGATGCGCGTCCGTAATTATTGGACGATCACAAATACGATCACAAGCTGAAACTTTGGAATTTTCTGAGAAATTTTAGAGAGAGTGGGCTTCTTTCTTCGAAAGTACACAATAAAGACTTTTTATTAGCACCCAATTGACTATTTTTTTAAATATTATTTGTCGTTACACTGTAAACAAATTATACGTAAAATTGCAATGGGACCCATTATTAAAGGTGTATTTTTGCACGTATTATTTATTTTAGATACTTTCTTTACAGTGTAAAACGAGCAAATTTGATTGAAATTGATTAATCTGACGATGACTATTAATGACAAAAGAAAATACTAAATTTTAATAAATATTTGTTTGAATAGTTCTAAAGTAAATATTTACTAATTGTAAACATAATTTGATACAAAAATCATTAATTTAATTTAACTATCCTTTTTTATTGAGTACATATTTATTTGTTATAAGTAAATGATTATTTAATATATCATTCAAAGAAATATATATTAAGATCTAATAAATTTTTTTCAATGTAGGTCTCTCGAAATTTGCAAAGTCACAAATATTGATAAACAGATACATCTGTCTTCTATATTTGTTCTTCAACAGTTATGCAAGTAACATTCATTGAAGGCTTAAATTTTAAATTCATATGCAAAAAATACGTGCAACTTTAAACAATTGGCAGTACGATCGAAGCGGCTGATAAAACTAGAAAATGGCAAGAGTTTGAAACAATTGCGAATAATTAATATCTAGCAAATGACTTGCACTATGCCAGCGATAACCAAAGGAAGTTAACGCGTGCAATAGTGACAAACAACAACAGTCACGACAGCGATGTATCATCCAGCAAAGTCGCTCTTTCGAAGACATAAGTCGTCTAGAAGTCATCGCAAAAATGTATCGAGCGTCTTCTTCGACGATGCTGCAAGCTCCTACAACATCAACAGCCAATCGTTGAAGACAAAACAAAGCATTAGGAAAGAATTAGCTAATGCAAATACATCACAATGAGATGTTGAATCAATCATTCAGGAAGTTGTTCATAAATAGATAGCCACGAAAAAGTTCACAATAAACAAGATTGGAAAAATTTAGGAAAGGTAGAACTAATAATGAAGATGATAACTGCAAGCTCGGTGTTCGTTCACTGATTCAAATTTGAATCAGTTAGCTCGCATATTATTAGTACACCTAAACTAAGGAAAAATAAAATCGCATACAGTGGAAGTCTCTTCATCTTCTTCATTGTTTAGCGGAGCAACATATGATTGTTTTATCTTCATAAGATAAATTTTCTTCTTAAATATCAACTCTTCTTTTCGCTTGCCTTTGCTATGTTTCGTTCGATGTCTTTAGAAATAAGATACTTCTGCTTAAAAAATACATTAACTCTTCATCTTTTTAAATTAAACGTACTTTCAGTTTTAGAATTTTCTTCATAACGTTCTCTCTTTTTATTGCTGCTTCTGCTTTTTCTTTTTATTGACGGACGCGTCCATGCCCCACAGATCGTACCAGGGCCCACAATTATTTCTATCTCGATCAGACTCCCTTCTCAGCTTGGTCCTCGGTAGCAACGTCTTTTCCGGTATGCTCTGGTCCTTCACGACGATGCAGCTGTACGTAGATTCCTCATCAGATGCTTCAGTCTCGCTGAAGTTCAGTGTCGCGTCTTCCTCGTCATAGTTTCTTCTACTGCGCGCCATCCCGTGCCGTTTGTTCTCGTTGTTCTCCTTCAACTCGGCCACGATCATATTCCGTTTCGCCTCGAGACTACGTCTTCGCTCTTTCTCAATGATCGCCTTCCGCGACACGTTTCCGATAAAATACGTGCGCTCCTCTTGTGGCTGATGCTGCATTCTATATTCTGATCTTTCCGTGATCTTGGACCGTTCCGCCGGCGTCGGAAAGTCCTCGAAGTAATCCGTCTTGTCGGGCACATGGCTTCTCTCGGCCGGTTTGGGCTCCTCGTGCCGGTGCTCGTTCGTGATGGTACCCTCGCTGTTGCCTAGACTCGAATTCGGACTACCGCCTTCAGAGTTCCTCTGCCGCTCTTCGTTCTCAGCCGTCTTGTCCTCCTTTCGAATCATCTTCGGGATGTCCACGAGCGAGCGATGCTGCCAGAGCGCCATACCCTCCAGCACCTCCGAGTCTCTGCGGAATTTCCAAAAAGACTTGGTCCGCTTCACGAGCTTAGGGCTCTTCGACTCGTCGAAAGCTCTTTCGGTTTGCACCAGGTGACCCATGGCAGCCGCCTGTCGCGGTAGTACAGATTTCCGTTCGACTTTCAGCGTGTTGTTATTGGTATCTCCGTTACTTCGTTCATTGATCCTTGATACGTTCTGCTTCTGAAGATCTGAACCGTGTAAACCCGTGTAACCATGTCTTTCGATTGCCTTTGTTCTCTCCAACTTGGTCTCGAAATTCGATTCATATCCGCGATCCCTCTCGAGCGAACTTATCCCATATCGGCCAGTTTCTCCATAAATCGCCTCCTCCTTATCGGAATATCTACGCTCTCGGTAGGGGCCCATCGAAGGCCGTTCCGGAGCCTCTTGCGACGGTGGTCGCGGCCGCTCAAATCGTCGGCTGGACAGTCGCTCGATCGTCCTGTTGCGATTCTTCTCGAACGTACGTTCGTAACCCATCACCTCTTTTCGCTGGTCCACATACCCGCGATCTTGCTCGTTCTTGGAACGAGTGCGAGCTCGCTCGTATGATTGCGTGTCCTCGCGGGTCCGTTGGAAACTCTGTTTATCTTCTCTCGGACGATCAAAAGCCTTGTCCTCCCTCGAGCGCTCAAAGCCTTGTTTATCCTCTCTTGTACGCTCCAAGTTTTGCTTCTCCTCCCTCGAGCGCTCGAAGCTCTGCTTGTCGTCTCTCGTGCGATCGAAATTCGTCTTGTCCTCGCGGGAACTCCGCTCGAGCGAATGCTTATCGTCCCGCGCACGTTTGTCGTCTCGTAAACGCATCTTATCGTCGCGGCGAGCCTGCTCCAAGTTCTTTTGACCGCTGTCTCGAGCGCGTTCCAAGCTCTTGTACTCCATAACGAGCCTCTCGCGACGGTCCCGCGAGAGAGCCATTTCGCGAGTCTCTCTCTCAAGGCTCTTGTATTCGGCCGCAGTAGATCTCTCGCGGCGATCGAGGAACTTGGGCGGGCTGTGTTCGCGCGCGTACTTCTGCGCAGTCTGCTCGAGCTTCTGCGCTATATGCTCGACCTTGCGACCCGGCTCCGGTATAGTGATGGTACTCTCGTCATCAGAATTCGACGACGAGCTCGTAGACTTGGCGTATTTCTCTGCTTCGAAACTGCCGCCTCCTCTTCGCTCCTGTTGAGCCTCCTGATTGTCCGCATAATACTTATTGTTGCTACGGTATTCAGCGACAAAATCTTCCTCGTCTTCCTCGAGCTCGTCTTCCTCGGTCTCCACCTGCGTCCGCTTGTCGACACGCCGCTGATCACCACGTCGAGTTGCAGCGGGGGCATTTCGCTCGTCCGTCATCTTGGTGCGCTGATTCGGGTTGGGACGTTCGTTCAGTGCCTGTGCAGCTTTCTTGTTCTTCCTCTTCTTCGTATCACCATTCTCCAACGTGAACTCGCCGTTCTCCATCTCGAAGTACTTCTTCGAATCCTCCTCGCTCACCTGGTTGGCCTTAGATTCAGCCCAGAGGTCCATCGCTGTGCGATACAGCTGCCAAGACTTCTCATCCCGTGGAATTGTTTTCCAGGAGTCATTCTCCCAGTCCTTTGATCGCTTCTCGTCCTTCGAGGAAGGACGGTCTTCTCCACTTCGCGGTTTGCGGCGCCGTCTGCATGCGCGGCGCGGTCAATAAAAAAGAGAAAAAGAAACCGGGGCGCGGAAATAAGGGATTAGAAAAGGGGAGGTTGTTGGAGATGCGGACCACCACCATGGCGGTTTATTTCCAGCGACCACGATAGCGCATGCGGTATCTACAAGAAGGAGAGACAATTTCGAAGAAACAGAGACAACTAATTTTCCAAGTGAAAGATGAGCAGCCGGAAAAAAGTTGAGTCCATAAAAAAATAAAAATAATCTGTTTACAGTTATTTTGAAACAAAGTATTATCAAGGGTATTAAGTAAATTAATTAATTTTAATTTCTTTTTTTTTTTTTTAATAAAAGGCGAGAAAATGTAGCGATAGGTAGATGATAGAGAATGTAATATGAAAAAATTAATTATTTGCTATTCATGCAACATTAAAACAATAAGAGATCGTACAATAAATATATACATAACAATCATAATTAAGTCTTGAGCAAATATATAACAAAGAATTCATTTGTTTAAATTGAGAATGGAGGAAAAGTTAAAAAGACTGATAATATCATATAACTATTATAGAATATTTAAACTTAACTTAAAAATAATAAAAAATAATACTTGTACCTACAACATTAAAACCAATCTGTTATCGTAAATTTTGCAAAAAATTTCTGTTAAGATTTTTTTGGAAAATGATCGTACTAATAACTACACAAACCAAATAAACATTATACACAATATCTAAACACATTTCGACTTGTATCGTAAATAATATCATATCGCACAATCAGCAGTCATTCACGCAATAATTTACAAGCAAGAAAGTAGACTCTATTCAAGATCAGTATTGACTGTAACAATTCGATCTCGCTTTATCTGAAATTAATCACAGTTTTTCCCACGTCGGAGATGTATGTGAATGTAAAACGCGTGTGGCTATAGCATCCATCACCGCTCGAATTTTTATTCCTCACAATAGCGTCGCGGACCAATCAAATTGAGTGCCGAGGGTAGAGACGGCGAAAGAGGGGTGAAAATCGCACTAATTACAGGGAGGCAGTAGATAGCAGAATAGTGGAGTTACAATGATACAAAGCTTCAATCACGCTGAATAGGGTAAAGCGGGAGTGCGCTTATCGGCTAGTTATCAAGGCGTGATGTTCATGGAGTAAAGGTA
Source organism: Acromyrmex echinatior (assembly GCF_000204515.1). The sequence continues at coordinate 530,619 of NW_011627660.1, read as the reverse complement.
TCAAAGGGTCCAAAGTACCAAGTAATAAGTGATTTGCCTGGTATTGAACGTCTGTGGATGAATAATGGTAGTCTACATATAACTGATGTAAACCAAGGGTCAAAACCGATTCAATTATGCTGAGGTCAGTATCCGATGTTGCACAGACACGCTAGGAAGATCATTATTACGCTTATATTGTTACGAATAAATGAAGAGATCATTTACTGTTTATGTCATCGAGATTTAAATTCAGCAAAATTTCATCGGCTCGATAAAAACATGTAAATCGTGTATGTAAGCTACATAAATTCTTTTTTGGTTGAAACGATTCGGATTTCAAGTTACGAAAAACAAGGCTCCTTTTCCACTGGATAGATTACTTGAATTTATAATTTACAAGGAATAAATAAAATAATGTGAATACCTGAGAAATATACTACTATTTATTTTATTAATAAGAAATTGGCTATTATTTTTTTTTTAATACAGATTCTATCTAATTGTTGGAATAATGTAAACGTGCTTTAATGGAGCAATTGCTACAATGCAATATTATACCGTTCTTCTAACAGAAGATCTTCTAATTGCTTAAAAGATATTGGAGAAGGAAGTCTATTTTTCCCAGTTATTCGAAACTAAAATGATATTTAAATCAGGCGATTGTATTGGCCAGGAAAGACGAAGTTGAAGTTTTAGAGAATAAAGGATAATTCTAGAAATTAGAATTGAAAGAAAATTCCTCCTCCAATGTCATTTATATAAATAATTAAAAACTATTCTACTAAAAGAATAGTACAACATCCCATTGATATTCAAGCTATTAAATGATTATTCTAACAAGGATAGAATGTACATTAAAAGCAGATGATAATACGAACTTCTTATTATAAAACAAGTAAAATAAATAAGGTACTCGTATCATTTTCTCTATCCCCTGTATTTATCTACAACTCCCACGTTACCATATAGGATAGATATTATCATGGTCCCATAATCGATTGTTTCAGCACTGTTTTCAAACAGGATCAGTAGAATTATGCCTTTCCTCATGCGTGCACGTAATCTCGTTTTCCCTTTACATAATTTATGTAGCTTGCGGTTTACACGAGGAAGTCTAACTAACTCTCTACGCCAAAGAGCAGGGATGACTTTGCATCCTGGGGCGTAGATTTTGGACTTACCTTAGCGCCTCGTCGTCACTGTAATCGACGTCGGGCTGCACCGGCGGCTCGTTAGAGAAGCCGCTGTCGTTGCTACTATGGAGGGACGTCATCGCCGGAGGTGGCACCGGAGGTACGGGCGGCTGAACCCTTCGCCCTCCGGCTAGCACCGCGGGCAACGTGCCCGATGGACGGATCTGAAAGGCAGACGAAACGATTCCCTTCGCGTCTCACCCACTTCGCATCCCAATCAATCTTGGGGTTGCGACGTGTACACGTAAGGGTGTACTACGGTAAAGTTTACTAGGAGTTTGCCCAGACTAGAGCTTTGAGGAAAGAAAATCGGGAAAGGATATCGGGAGGACAAAAACAAACTTGAAATATTATTAATTTTTCACGATACGCTGCTATGTGACCCCATAGAGCACAGATCTTTTCAGCAATATTGATCACATTTTATCCGAAAGACATCCTTAAAACATTCAAAGAACAAAGGGATACTCTCTGAAGAGTCTTAGGACATCCCTTGGAGATTTATGCTGTATGGGGACAACATTTAGAAAAGTTTTATACGACAGACGCGAACAACGTTGCAATTGAATAACAGATTGAGACACGAACTAAATAACAAGCTGCAAATAACCGGAAGCGTTTGCTGTTACATTGATTTACAGCCTCACCGATTTTGATTGACGTGCGGTCGGAGTCGCCAAGACGCTCGCGGTGTTAGTTGGCGTGCCGGCGTTGCTACTGCTGTTGTTGTTGGCATTGGTGTTGTTGTTAGCGGAGCTGCTACCAGCACCGGGAGTTCCACCGGATGATTCGTCGATACTGGCCGGCGTGACCGGCGGTCGAGAGGGCGGCGGCTTACACGGCGGTATGGCTTGCGGTTCTGGAGTCCTACCGTGGCTCGCTCCGTGACTTGGCGATCTTCGCATAATTGGATAACACAATGTACGCGGAAACCCGGGGAGTTAATATGGAAGATTTTCGAAAATCAACCGAGTAAGTAACAAGTTTAAACCAATGATATAAAACACTGTACCTCAAATAATCTATCAGCCCCGTTCTGGACGACGTTGCGCAAAGAAAATAAATTATTGTAGTAAACTTTGAAAAAATATATATATATATTACATATATAAAAAGAGACAAATCATTGAAAATTATTGATAAATATGTTAATTGATATTGGACGGAAAATAATGAAGATATCGATAATGAGATTCACATCTGATATATAATATATATATCTGTGACAATGTATTGAATTTCAAAAGTTTTCTTTATTAATTACCTCAAATGCATGCAAGATTTCAAAGCGGAATGTTTGAAGGGTTAATAATAAGCGACCATAAGTGCGAAATTTCAGTGCTACCCTACTCGAGGTCGAGCAGACTTACTTACCCCAAAGTGTCGTCGATTATAATTTCAGTGTACGCCAAGGGAAACCATCCCGAGCTTTGAGTGCGCAGATTTTCACCAAATTGCCATCCCTTTTGACGGTCGCCTGACAAAAAAAGAATGGGAAATATGCAAATCTGCAAAATTCGCTTATACGCTTCGGTCTCATTAACATTTTCGCAATGAGGGTTCTTTTTAATTTTAAACATTAAAAAAACCGAGAAAAAAGCAAATAACTAATTTATCTTTATTTCGTTACGACTAAATATCTTCCGTGTATGCAAAATACCATTGATATTAGCTCGAAATTACAGTTAATTACAATTCTATTAATTATTCTACGCTAAATATTAATAACTAAATATTGACCGAAATAGATAATCTTACTTTGATATTGTTAATATTTCAATTAATGTACAGTTAATGGCTATTAGTGTGTGGCAATAATGAAACAGTTCTCTGAAAGAAAAACTGTGTATGTATATGAAAAATTAAAGTTATATTTTTAAAGTACGTTATATACAACGTACGTTAAAATGGCGTCTAATCATCATTATTATTGATTGTAATTATCAAGACATGTTTTCTGAGATTTTAAGCAAAAATTTTGGATAAAAACTTTTAAATCTTTCGAATGCGTTAAGAAAATCGCTTTTGAAATTGTTTCGTTTCAAGTTTTATCTTTGAATAATACATTTAAGTGTTACTAATACAATTTTTATTGCTTAATTTCCAGGTGTCTTGATAACTTACAAAAATCATTTGTTTCAATTATCATTTCTTTTAATAATACAGTAAATATTTATTTACTGTAAGTAAATGTTTACATACATTAGTACCATTCAAAGAAATATGTATTAAGATTTAGTAATTTTTTTCACTGTTGCCTTAATTCAACGTCCTCTTTTGAATAGACCAGCGAAGTTAAGTAATATACTCAGCAGTTCTCTTCTTTCAGAGAACTGCTGATGCCATTCTTGACTGTAGATAGCAAACTTTCGTTTTAAGCAGCACATTTCCCTTGATACCCCGAAAAAATTAAGAAACATATTTATGCTGTTGCTGGCGCGATCGTTGACCTACGTGCCCCGCCAGCACTCGGTTCATTACGTGCGACAGCTGCTATCCTATAAGTGCCATAGTTCTGGGACACCATGTGTACCGTATCGATAGACGTTGCGAGATCAGACTTACCCATCAGCGCGATGAGATCGCCCTCCAAAAAGCTCAGCTGATTCTCCCCCGAGCTGAGATAGGCGAAGAGAGCCCTGGCGAGAGGAGCATCACTCCAACCCCCGGCACCAATTCCGGTGCCACCCGCGCTGCTGCGAGACGTCGGGGGTGCCATGGATCGGGGTCGGGGTGGAGTTTCTGGAACCTCTGGAAACCAGAAGCGCTGTAACTGACCGAGAATGGAGTAGAGGGGACGGTCGAGGGAATGAGGATGAGCTCGGGATAATGCGGGAGGAGGGAGGGTAATTTCGGGGTGAACCAGGGCAATTAGGTCAGCGTACGATAGCAACGATCGAGGTGAATGCCGGAAAGAGAATGGATACCAAGTCCTGAAGGGATATCGAGGGTAGGAGGAAGGTACAAAATTGGAGGAAGACACGCGAGAATTGTTCAGAAATATCAGCGGTGTGCATTATTAATGCGTGGCCATTCCTACGTCGTGGTAAATTAATTTGAATTCGCGCGAATGTACGTGGCACTAAATGCAAAGCAACGACGTTGATTCCCGACGTTGAATTATCCGTGGAGGCACGTGAGATTAATTAAGGCTTTAACTCATCGTTGCGATAAACGCGACGGAATATTTATACTCCTCGCGTTTATTTATAATGCATTTTTATAATTACCTGACTGTTTATTTTGCTCTACGTGACGTGATATCACCAAGAAAGTTAAAGAGCCCAGGGACATCACCCGCTGTAAAAGCAGCGCGTAGAGTATAAAAGCAGGGAACGTGGAATAGGGGCTTATTTTAATGAAACACTGCAATTTGGTGGCAATTGGAGTTGCTGCAGTTGCTGCTAAACGTGTAACAAACAATGGACTCGGTACGACAATGCGTAAGCATTTCTTTTTGTTACGTCTAAAAATTCGAGAGCTTTATTAAAAGAGTGTCTCATAAGCTAAAAGTGTTTAAATTTCTAAGTTTTTTACATGCTCGCTATATTAATATAATCAGCATAAACAATATGCTGATTAATTGCAATTTCTAATTTGTTTATTGCTATGGAGAGACTTTATTTGTCGTATAAAAACATGGAACATATCAAGGATTGAGAATTAGTTTTCTCGTTGCGAAAAATAATGTTTATTTTAAATACTCTCTAATATTCCACATAATAATTTAATGATTCAAGATTTAATTTTGTTCTTTATTATCCAATGATGTTATTTTATTTTATTTTCTACATGCTACTGTAGAATAAAAATATAAACTTTTCTTACTATATTTTCATTAGTTTACACAAACAAATTTTCATTTATTGTATTATTCATTACTATTTTTCTCTCTCCCAAATTTGTCTGGTATTTCATATTGCATGCTATCTTTTAAACCTCCATTTTCATACTTTTTACTTTTCAGTTAATACTGACTTTAGCGACTTTCATTTATTGGATGTAGTTAACATATTCCTTAAGAATTTTGCATAAATTAAAGTCTTCATATGCATTTATATTAGAGTAATGTTAATTTAAAAACCGGTATTCCATATTCCCTGCTTTTACCCTATAATGACGAACATGATGGAACAGCGTGACACGCGACACCGCGACGCGATGAAATACAGTCTAGGGTCGTGTTGCACAAACGTAAAGCATATTCCGTTTTTATTGCGTGCGAGACCCTATTCCAGAGAGAGAGAGAGAAGAGCTTCGGGTTTCGACGCGAGTCGACCGAATCTGATCACGGATGAAATTTATACGACCGGCACGACAGGTCTCGCGAAAAGCGAGTGGAAACGTCAACACGAATGGCTCCATTTCGCCGATTTTTCTCGATTGTCTCTGACCAGTTGACAGTCTGTTGCTCGCTGTTGTTGCATCGTAGCACGCACGGCACACAATAAACGAGCGATCCAAAGATAAATCATCCTGATTCGTAAGTCCATAATTTACGTTTATATATATTTTAATTGAAATAGAGGAAAATTATTTCACGATTCAGGGTTTAAACAGGGTTGTCACAAATTCCTCATTCTAAAATTCCATAAATTTTCCCTGATTTCCAAATAAAATTTCATGATTTTCCTTGAATGCTTTTAGTAATATTTTGAATTTTTTTGTATTTTTGTCTTCATGTGGAAATCATTAAATATTTTATTCAAAGTACAATTTAATACAAAATAGCAGTGCAAATTACTAGAGAGAAGGTGATATTATGGCACCCCAGTTACATTTTATAATAATTTTGTTAATAATCAATATTTAAGTTTGAAACTTAATAATTACATTTCGTTAAAATATTGTTGAATCGATTCTGGACTCAAAGTTTCGAAATATTTATTACTTAGGATATTATTAATAAAAATGTGATAACATTACATGACTCAAAGAAAAAATGGGTGGCCTTCCATAAAAATAGTCTTAAAATATTAGTTTTGTTTAGAAAACAGTATTTAATTACAAAATTAACAAAAACGTAAAACATTTTTAAATATATGCAAATGATATATGCAATATATATATATATATATTATACAATACATTCACATAACTTCTGCATATAAGCTGCTCAGTATTAAAAATCTCAGTATTAAAAATAGTAATATAAACTATAGATTAACAGTAGAGCTACAATCGGTTATCAAATAAATATTTTGATATGAGAACTTCAAAAAAGAAGTCGTGAGTAATCAATACCCATAGAGGGTCACATTAACAAAATGCCATGCTATTTTTTGTTTAAATTTGCATAACTCAAAATATATACAATCAAATGAAATGTTAAATAGCAAATAATATATATGTATTCAAAAATATATATATATTCATGTGATAATACGCTCAAATTTAAGAAAAGTAAGGAAGTAGATGGAATTAAATATTAAAATGTACCTCAGAAACGTTTCGAAATATTTGAAAGTAAAAATGCGTTATAATAAATGCTGAGTATTGAGAATATTATAGTATATTATATTATATTATACATTGTGGTATAACGGCAAGCTACTGAATAAATAATTGCATAAGTAATCATTAGGATTCGCTATGTAATAGCGAAGATATTAAGGGAGGTCACAATATATACATTGGCCTTCCCCCCCTCCCCATAATACCACCTTCTTCTTTATTAATATTGCTGACACTATTTACATATTTATTTATTAAGTTAATATTGTAAAATTGCAGATGTGATATACATGTTAAATTTCTTTAAAGAAAAGAATAAGAATTTTAATTTTTCGGAAAATTTTGCAAAATTCCCTGAGTTTTCTCTAATTTCCCTAAACATTTTCAATTCTTTTCAAGACCTGTCTCTGATTTTCCTGATTTCCGATTTTGTGGCAAGCATATATATTTAAACATAATCTCAAATTAAGTCTGATTTATGTTTAATAATATCGTATTCCGCTAATTTTGTTGATTAAATCTGCAACTATCTAAAAGCATATTTGCATTATAATAACATGCAATATGTAATAGTTTAATTGTTCCACGTGCAATTACTGAATTATTTGGCCGGGTATATGCAGTTTAGTTTAGTCCAATTCAGTTTAGTCCAGCGCAGTTGCAAATTAGTTTAGTTGAGAGTTCAGTTAATTTTATTCTACGAGTGTAAGGACGGTTGATAGGGAAACGGCAAATTTTCGGAACAAGTGCATGGCTATACCCGCGAAAAATCGATATCATAGTCGCAGAAAAAAAAAAGAGAAACAGCAGGACGACCTACCAGGACCGAGGGATAATGTCGAGGCGTGCAGGTTGGCCTCCGACCTCGCTCTGGAAAGGGCGGTGGGAAGATGAAGTGCTGGACCGAGGTGACCCCCGGATGGCGGGTTTCCGGGTAGAGGACCCAGTCGCAGCTCCAGACAGGAGCTGTCCATGCTCCGAGTCTTCCGCAATTGCGAGCTCATCGTCGTCAGCTCGGACCCGCCGTTCTCCTCGTCCTCTGGCCAGAACGACGTTTGCTACGAAAACGTAGATTGCTATAGACTGCAATTCTCCGCGGCACGCTTCGGCAATATATCTCCACGATATTTTTCATTACGTGTATATATATATTGTATACTATGATTTGTGTTAACTTTAAAATAACACTGCAGATATAGAAAAAAAAAAATACATAAAAATTTTTTTCTAAAATAAAAGTAAAAATTTTATTAATTTTTTTTATTGTTCATAACATTCAAAATTTCTATTCTATTGCTTAGAAAATCTTGATTCCAAAAGATATAAATTTCTAAAAGATATAAATTTTTGAAAAATGAGGATAGGTTTTCCTAAAATTTCTTTATAAAACTTTAAATGGCTAAAATACATGATATTTGCAATTCGTAAGATCATTTGGGAAATTCACGAAAAAGGCAATAAGATTGTTGTAACTTCTGCAAAACATATGTCGGATAATGTATAAACATCAAGTCGCAAGAGTAATTCATTGCGCTTTCGTATTGATTCAGAATCGTATACGAATAGTAGATAACGCAAAGACTATCACGCAAATTTACCCTGAGTCTGGAAGCGAACATGTCCTCCACCGACTGGGGCAAGTATTCCCTAGTGGCGGCAACCTCGCGCCATTTATCAACCGAGGGATGAAGCGCGGCCAGTGCAACCTCATGAAAACTCGCATAGTGCTTCGCCAAGGAGCATTGTCGCTCCAGTACGAAACCATATCGCCGTCTCTCCTGAGTCATTGCCTGTGAAAAGAACGCACAAAGGGACCGGGATGTTAATGAACTCGCTCCTTTAATGAATTTCATCGCGTAATCCATCATCTCCGTTATCTATAGCGTATTTAACTTTCGCATTTATCCGCCATCAAAAAAGATTTTGTATTATATCCCACGTTTGTATACCAGGTTTTCAAAAATATGTTTAAAAAATGTGAAAAACTTGGTACCAATACAGCACAGATGATTCTAGCAATATTGCAACGTTCCAGCAATATTACAGTAATAATGCAAACGTTGCAATATGGCAGTAATATTACAAATGTTACAATAACATTGCAATGTTGCTTCCGTCTCCTTACTAGTATAAATTATTCTAACATATTATTTGAAAATGTTGCAGCAATGTTGCAGTTCTGTGTTGCATGAGATACTCACGTTTTTCAAGCTTTGTTCGCAGAAGGCATCGAGCTTGGTCTTTTCCTCCTCGAGGATCTGCATGTTCTTGAGCTCCTTGTCCATGGCGAGGCCACTCTTATTGGCCGCCCTAGACTTTTTTCTCTGCTTCTTCATCGTCGCGGCTGCCTTGCTGTAAGTCTCGGATCTGGTCTTGTGTTGTTGAAGAAATTTCTTCTGCTCGCTCTAAAAGTTCCAACGTTACATTATTCATTGTCGCCGGAAGTCGGGACTCGGGGACGACTAATGTGCCTTCCGGGAACCATTTTCGGCGGTTTACTTACCTGTACGACCTTCGTGTCCTTCTCCAGGTTGGTCTCCAGAGGTACCAGCAGATCCACGTAGAAAGCTTTTAACTGAAACGTAAGAGATGAACAGGGATGTTATTATTACACATGGACGATACGCGATGTTTGTTTAATTCAGTGATATTAATTTTAGTAGTCCTCTCTATTATATGTAATATTATGTATGTGTTAACGTATTATATTATTTAATCATATTATTTTTACACAATAAATAATATTGCATTTATTAATATTATTATCTTTATACAATATTAATATTAATAACATTTTGCTATAAATAATATTTTGCTATTATACAATTTCCTAATTTCCCAAAAGTAACATCCATTTAGAAAATTAACGTAAAGTTGTGCGATTTGCACACATAAATTAATACACAGATATACTAAAGTAATCTTTTTAAGTGGGAAATAATTAACAGAGACCGCTAGGTAATAAACTTAATTAGAAGAGGGTCGAACATCCTTCCAACATTTAAAGGCGGTCTAAGGACAAGGAGGGTAAACTTTAACATCCCCGCAACTGGTGTTGAGAGAGCGATGTTTCTTTATTTCCTCACCGTCTCAGGTTCACTATGTGAGCTTTAAGCGGTTTACGAGTCTCTCCCGAGCCAGACCTAATTTATACTCGCAGGAGTGGTCCTTGGTTGGATGCATTCCGGAAAACGCGACGGCGACGAAGGCGCTCTTTATTTCGTTTTATTAACATCTTGAAAGAGAAAGAATGAGACAGAGAAAAGAATGATAAAAGCAACGCGTTAAATTCCACATAATGGGAAAAAAATGTAATGCAGTAATATGCGGTATAACAACAGAATAATAATATGATGCCAGCTGAGAGAGGGAGATCATAAAAACTCAAATAAATGACAAACGATATTTCGAGCAATTAGAGAAAGAAGCGCGTGAATGCAATAATAGCGCAATTTCGCCCGGAAATAGCAGAGCAGAAATAATCATATAAATAAATGGGAGAGCAAATCTCTCTAGATGCGTTCGCCAAATTTCGCTACCAACCGGTAAACCCGGACATTTCGATTTTCGTAAATCTGGTCTGTTAGAGTCAATGGGTTCTGTAACATATACTAGAAATTTTCAAACAAAGGATTAGACACCGTTTAGACAATTTCTGATTAGCTAGACCTTAAAAAAAGAATAAGATAGGTAGATATCTCATTCTATCTTAAATAAGTCCTGAAAAATATGACGAATTAAACGTATGGTGTCTAATCTCTTACTTGAGTGAGCCATCGAAAAATGGGGGTGTTTCAATTTCTAAACGAGGATACTCTGATGCAAAGATGATACAAATTTTCTTTATCAGGGATTCGTTGACTGTTTAATACTGTTTTACTGTCATAAGTAGAAAATACTCAAGAAGATCAGTATTTGCTTTCCTGTTCTCCATTTTCTATAGTTTAATATAGAGATCTTCCAATGTGAGTGAGTGAGAGAGAGAGAGAGAGAGAGAGAGAGAGAGAGAGAGAAAGAGAGAGAGAGAGAGAGAGTCTGGAGCCGCAATTTTGTATGCAGGGTAATAATTTTAATAAGAATCTACGAGATCGAGAATAGAACATACATTTATTTTTCTTTCTCTTTCTCATTCTGTTTTATCTTTTTAAATCTATTTAATCTCTCTTTTTTTCTCTCTGAAATTGTTAAAACAATTGGACTAATCAAAAGTGGTTTCCTCATGTTTAGACTCTTATTAGAGAGCCTATAGTTTAGTATGGACACGTTCCAATATATTATAGAGCACACTGGTTAGAACGATGCAAGATCTTGGCTTGAAAACTCGATTCGAAAATTTCACAAGGAAATCAAGCTTCTCTGAGCGCGATCATCCCTTAGATCCAGCCCTCTGCAATCAAATCACTATTCGAGCCCCATTCCTCTGTTCTCCATCCGGTTCAAACACGCCGAGATGTGTTTGTGGGGCACATGATTTTCCGACCGCGATAATGATATGCCTCTGTGTTTGCCAGCCACTTCGATCCATCAGCGTATTAACCCTTTCGAACTCAACGCCCCTCCAGCTTCGCCCTACGTCAGCTACGTCGGCGTTTCTTCGAGAGCTACCCTACAACCAGCCGTCCTCACTCACTTCCTCACCCTCGCTCCCCACAAGCTCGCGTTTCACGAACAAGTTGTTTGTTTTGCAGTTCGAGCACCCTTCGCCTCGCTTTTTGTGCGTCGCTCAAAGGCAGGCGGATTGCAGCAAACCCGTTGCTATGGCGGTGCGTGACAAGGGCGAGGGGAAAGGGAATCCGTCTTTTTTTTATCCGCTTTTTTTTATTCGCCCGCCCCTCCCCATCCCCTCGTTGAACACGCGAATCTCTACGCACCGTGAATTTAATCCGCGAGCTTTTAGGGAACGCCGGCGATTTTTATTGGGAAATTCTGCGCTCTTTAGATCTGATTGTGAACGACCGCCGCCATGTTTGAGTTCGCGTTGGGACGAGCGTACGAGCGTCTTTTGCCACGCATTCCAGTTCACCCCGTCGTTTCCTCGTCCCGGCACCCCACGCTTCGTCCATCGAGAATTACAGCGTTTCCGGAACGCGCGAGTGTTCTTTTTTGCGCCGCCTTCCGGTCGCGTTACTGGATAGATAGATAGATTGGAGAACCAAATTTTGGTTAATAGTGCATGGAATGATAACGAAAAACGATGGTATCTGTGACAGTGTTAACAAAAGCAGAATATCCGTGATAAACTTTCGTAATAATTTAATTTATATTTAATTTATGTCTCCTAAATTTCAATCAAATTTAAAAAGTAAAAAATTACATAAAAAAAAATTATGTTATATCAACAGTATTATTTTAATTGAAAATAATTTTATCAATTCAATAATACTAATTAATTAGAATATTATACTATATAGTTTAAACTTGATTTGATAACTTTTTTTTTTGACAATATATAATGTAACTTAACAATGTTTAAAATGGGCGAATATTCAATTTTCTCTAAAAAAAAGCCTCATGTAAAAAATTTTATTCTACGTTTTCGAGTCATTTTTTTCATGTAAAATCACTCATTTCGCAGTTGTACTATCAATTCACAATCATCCATATAACGTAATAATATTTTAAAAAATCCGAACATCTCTGTAACTTTTGAAGAGGAAAGAGAAAAACCAATAAAAATGTTGCAATTGCAAATCAAAGATGTCCGTTCATAGAAACGAAGAAATAAAGATTCTTTAACGAATCTCGCGAAGTTATCGATCGAAGTTGTAGCGGAGATACACGTCCGCCAAAAAGCTGCAAAGTAATGCAAGCTACGTGAGTTTCACCCCACACAGCCATCCCCCGCTTAGCTGGACTTGGCACTCGTCTTTCTCTTTCCTCGCAGCACTTCCTTCGCTCGTTTCTTCCGAATCGCGCTCGAGATAATCTTCGTCTAGAGTGCGTTTCTCTACGGCGAATCGTGACGCAGCACGCGTACGCGACTGTTCGTTTCTCCGCAGATTCTCCGAGGAGATCCTTGTGCATTGAAGCATCCCCGAACGTAATTAACTAGATCATTTACTTCATACGATAAATTGTGTACACAGTTCTAACATTTATAAAGTTCTAATGTACAGAAGAAAACGAACATCTTTTCGCAAATTTCTAAATCTGCGGAGATAAGATAACTGTCTCTATTACTGTGTCTACCCTTATTAGTGTGTGTGTAACTACTGTATTTAATATAATTAATTCAGTAATGAGTAAGTTGGCTTAAAGACACACTAATAGGGACAATTATCCTGTAACTTTTTCAAAAACTTGAAAACTGTACTTTAATAAGATTTTTCTCGTGTTTATATAACTATCAAGCTTTTTAATATAAAAAATTAAAAGCTTCTGGAACATCTCTTTGCTTTTAACATGTTACGTGTCAAAGTTTTCTGAGCAAACATATCATTGTGCACAAAAACAACTAACAAAGTTTCATTATTTTAGCGAAAAACAGCTGCATTAAACTTAACGTTACTTGATTACCGCGACAGAAAAGGTACGTTCCCAGTTTAGCTGAGGATTAGATTGCATTAGGTCGCTGGAGAGACATTTTCGCGGAGAGGTCGGCCGGAACAAAATTGTAAAATGTTACGTCTGCAAGAGAGAGAGGGCAGAAGAGAAAGAGAGAGTTGTAAAGTCTTAATAACCACATGTCGTTATGGTTGCAATGAGATTTCATGTTCAAACGAAACGCCTGCGGGATGTAATGTCGCCCTCAAGCCAAGTGGAGGCGAGCCGCAGGATCAAAGAGGCTCCTGCGGACTTCTGCCTGCCGTAGAACCGTTCTATAGGGTGTCACGAGATCGGCGATGGAAAGAGAGAGAAATGTAACAGAGAGAAAGAGAGAGAGAGAGATGTAAAAGGATGCCTTCTCAAGCTCTTAAAAAGATGGGTAGATAGAAAATGATAATATCATTTTCAAGTAATATTTTGTTTTTAAGATATTAAATATTAGTAATATTTTGTTATAAATAAAATTATATGTTTTGTGATGTTTTATATGTTATTGTTTAATAAACAATGACGAGAGAATAAAGGGCACATAAAAATCAAAAGTATGTATAATATAATATTTTATAATTGATTAAAAATATAACATGTTTCGGTCTCACGATTGAGCCTTCTTCAGATATGCATACAGGAGTTAATAAACAAAATTTGACATTGCAATATCAAGATTATTCTATTATTCGTCAGTCAGTGTTCGTTTGTCGTGATATATATGTTTATCAAGTGTCTCATTTTTAATATCTTTTTATATAATATTATCTATATTTTTAATTTTAATTGTGACTAATTATTATAGACTAACACGCTTAGTAATTTAGAAATTGACGAACATTTTCTCTTTTAATCAATTATAGAGTATTATACATACTTTTCATATTTTAAAATACTTCTTTATATTTGACTCTTTATTCTCTCGTTTTATTGTTTTTTAAATTATGAGTCCTTCGTTTTTATAATAACTTTATTATTTAATATTAGTAATATATTATTTTTTAAATGTTAAATCTTTCCAATTTATTTAGTAATTGTTACTTAAATGTAGTGAATTATTAATTATTTATTCATCATTACTGATTTCTTTCCGAGATTATCAATATTTCGAGGAGTGATCCTTGAGACACAATTGAAATAAATCCTTTTTATTCATCGAGTGAATATATAAGCAAACAAAAAAATGAATTTCCACCAGATAGGCTTGGCACTAGATGTAGAAAGGACATCTTTACGAATCTTGGCAGACGCGACCGTCTGACGTAATCCCCGGAAATGGACGATGCCAGAGTGGAAGACAGACGGAAAAAATGGGAGTGGCAGACAATACGCCTGCTCTTAGCTGCCCTACGAAACGTCGTTGAATATTATTCGCAATAAAAAGAACTTCCTAAAGATTCGAATGTATGAAGAAACCAATAAACAAAAATATTATTTAAATTATTGTCGTTATTCATAAATTGTATCAATATAGTCTCTGCAAAAAATGGCTGGAATTAAAAATTTACAATTTGAAAAATATGTGTAATACATCCTTGAGGCTAAAATTTTAATTGAGTTCTATTAGAGAGATTTTCGAAATGTTGTACATATTAAGAAAAAAATGAAAATTAGATATAAGTTAAAATCGTATGTAACTTGATTACTGAATACAAAAAGTTTAACGTCTACAATGAAAAAAATCTAAGAAAATCGTCGGAGAAAAGTTCTAAAAAAGAAAGACACGTCAATGAAAGTTTCTTACTCTAGAAATTAAATTCTTGCTGCTCTACTTACGATGTTCATTTCCTGTTCCTGGATTTCCTTGTACACCTCTACGATTCTCATCAGCGCGAAACCTGCAACATAAAAAATGGACTACGATCAGACTCTGCGATCGTCCTGGGCGGTACTCTTCTCGCGGGAATCGAAACAACCAGAACTTTCGTCCTGAATTATTCAGGCGCGGTTGGCGTCGTCGATACTTTAATCCAGCGCGGTGCCACGGCCGAGGGAGAAAAGTGGAGAACGAGGGTAAATGCGGGGGTGAGTACCGCGATAGCTTAAAGCAGCGCGTTACGAGGCCCGTGGTCGCCCGCCCTCGGCCTCACCGCGGAGTGACTTTCCTACCGAAAGCTCGCGAAAGCTCACCACGAGGAAACAAATGCTCTTGCGTCGAGCCCGATCGAGAAAGTTTCCGCGGAAAGCGGAAACTTTTCCCGTGGAAACGTTTCCCGCCACTATCTCTTACCTCCTCGCTCTTTCTCCCTCAGATCTACTCAAGAGGATTTCACGTTGCTTTTGAATGAGCTTGCTGATTTCGCGTCGGCGTAAACTTGGATAAAGCTTACCAAAAAAAAAAAGAAAAAGTAAATAAATAAATTACTGCATCAAGAGCAGACAGTTTCGCCGTAGATCTGAGGTATTTATGTTTATGTGTTAAAAGGAGAGATTATAAAACTTCGTTCTATTTGAGCGGCTTCAATTTACAGTAATTAACAAGTCCGCACGATGCAAACCGCTTACCGTACTAGTCAGCAATTAAATATATTTCGCGTTTGGCAAAACACATTTAGATACGTTGACCGCTCGGAGAGTTTTCTGCTATCTTTTTAATAGCAAATGCAAAAATTGTGCGCTGCTAAATAAAGGAAAAGTAAGTTTTTTTCCATATATACGTCACGCAAAACGTTCGCTTATATTAAAAAGCACTGACGTTAAATAATACATATTTTTTACATCGACTCCGCCTGTGAATAGAGGAGACGATATTATGGTAATACATATCATATATATATATATATATATATAATGATCCCTTTTAATATCTCCGTTATTAGATAACGAATTCTAGTGATTACTTATGAAATTATTTTCTCAGTAACTCGCCGTTACATCGTGACGCTAATAAGTTAATACGTAATAACCAGCATTTATTACAAGACATTTACCTTTAAGCATTTCGAAATAAATTTTTAAAATACATTTTAACATTTAATTACACATACACTTTCTCATTCTTTTAAACTTAAATATATACTGAAAAAAATGATATATCAATAGGATTATTTTAATTGAAAATAATTTTATTAATTCACACAATAACACTATTAATGAAACAAATACGTCATCTTGGTTTTTAAAAATTTTATTTGTTTCATTAATACTGTTGTTACAAATCAACAAGATTATTTTTAATTAAAATAATGCTGTTGATGCGTCATTTTTTTCAGTGTATTATACAAATATGTGCATATTTATTATTGCTTGTTATTTAACATTTTATTTGACTGTATATACGTTGAGTTACGCAAAATTAAACAATAGCATGGCATTATGTTAATGTATACTCCCTCTGAGCGTGCTGACAATGTTAATTTTACAAGGTTTTTTTAGTCAAATAACATAAATCAATTGTAGCTCTACTGACGTTAATAATTACATGTACTATAAATCTTTATTACTGAGCAGCCTATACGCGGAAAAAGTTATGTGTACTTGTACACATTTGCATACATTTTACAATATTTTATTTTTTTGTTAATTTTTTAATAAACTGTATTGTCTTTTAAACAAAATCAATTTTTTAAATACCTGTTTTTGTGGAAGACCACATTATTACCTCTGTTTCTCTTCGAGGTCATCGCATTTTTATAAATAATATTCCAAGTAAAAATATTTCGTAATTTTAAGATTAGAATCGATTGAACAATACTTTGACAAATGTAATCGTTAAGTTTTAAATTTAAACAATAAGAGTCTTATTTTAGACCGTACATGTGAAAACACAATCAATACAAACTAGAAATTAAATGCCTATAATGGTCAAAGCTGGATCATTAATATTTAAATAATTCCATATAAATTATATATACATATTATACATGTACATGCATAATTGCATATACATATATATATAAATATATATGTTTATAATGTGTGTCATTCGAACTGCGCATCGAATTGTTTTCCGGACTTATATAAACGCAATTAAATTACTGTCATAATATCACAAATTAAATTAAATTGACGAGCAATTTTTAATAATTTGATGCTCAATCAGGCACCATATTAGAAAGATATTAATGTGTTGAAAAAACTGTAAATAAATTTATTGCGAGAAACATTTTGGCCGGAGTAAATTTAAATATTGATTACACAGGCACAAAAAAAAAGTACCCTGGGATGATCCATTTCTTCCCATTTTTTCGCTCTAGATTAAAAATTTGTCCTGGATGGTCCTATTTTGATGTCAGACTCGTATCCAGCGACTCAAAATACATAAGAATAGCTAGGTCTCTCCACCCCAGCAGAGGGTGGGGGTCTTTTTTTTGTGGGTCTGTTATCACTAACCAAGTATAAAATGTAAATGCCATAATCTTCTGCACTAATAAAAGGGGCGGAATGTTTCGCTCCTTCTGCACATATGGATTTTTCCGTTACGTCCGTTGCGGAAGGAGTCGCGAGAAGATATCGGTGGTGCTGCTCCTCGGTCACGTGCGACAAATATCGCCTAACGCACGTGACGGTGGATACCAGGCTATCTCGTATATTTTACCTCCACCTCGCGAAGCGATATATCCGCGCGTATCCGCGCGATTTTTACTCCCACGAGTTTTGCATTTTATCGAGCGGCAACTCGATATCTCGAATACACCCTCGGCAGATGTATTAGTTATTCCGCAATGTTACACAGAAAAGATGAATTTGCGCTGAGGTATCTAAAAATTTAGATACCTGTGGATACAAACCTGGAAAAGATTACGTTGGACCATCTGAATAATGTAATTATTTAAACACTAAATAAAAGTAAAAAAAACTCTTACGAAGCAAAACTTTTACGTTGTATAAAATTTTCATCATTTTGTACCTGAGAAATACAACAAGATGTATATAACCTATTAACAAAAGAAGGAAGCGTTAAACTCTTAAATATTCGACAAAAGAGAACTTGTGTAAAACTTTGAACAAGAAATTATCCATAAGAGAATTTTGTACAACATTTTAGCACTAAAAGTACAACACGTTCTAGTACTCACGAATTAAAAATAATATCTTAAAAGAAATAATAGCTAAAAAAAACCTCTAAGAATTTCTTTTAAGAAGGAAAACTTCTATGAGAATTCCAGATTTTTTTTTTAAAATTCCTACGTTATTAAAGTTTTATACGTTCATAAAACGCTAATTATAGTTCATTAAACTGAACCACGTTATATCTCACGACCGTAACGGTCTCCGAGGAGAGTTTATCTCTGTCCCAGATCTCATCGATCCGGCCAATCCCCCTCCTGGATTTCGCTTAAACCTGATGATCCCAGGGCGCATAAATTCGGAAACAGACCGGCGATATGTCCGGCGAATTTTAGTATCCTCGTAAAGTAAAATACGTTCCTCTATTCTCCTTGCCTTCAGCAAACTGTGGGGTCACGTGCAGCTGCAGCGACAGCTATTACCTGGTCCTTAAATGAAAGGCTAAGGATAGCAGACAACGTAGACAAAGGGTGCGCCCGTCGTGTCTCAACCATACAGTATCGTAATCCTCCGCCCACACAGGAAACTCTAGGCGGAGAAGCCCGTTTATACGTGCACTATGTATATACGGGGTAGCTCGGGAAAATATCGCCGTGCAAGGGTGCCTCTGCTATCCACCAGGATCCGCGAGATACAAACGTCAGATCCTCGAGGATCCGCGGATTTTAAGCGGTACAGATTCGAGAACTCATAGATCTCAGATAGCGAAAGCCTACCCCCGGATTACAGTTATTCCCGACGTCATGAATCTTCAAAGACTCACCGATTCCGAACGTCACGGACCCTCGAATGTACACATTGCTGCATTGATAGAAAAGTGACGCAAGTTGAAAGTTGGCATTTTTAAGATAACGAAAGAAAATTAACCCCGAAGATTAATATAATTTTGTCGATACATTTATAGCTCATTTGTCACAACTCTGATAAGGGATGAAATTTGCCTACCCCTTTAAGAAATTAAGCAACAGTGATGAAGGGGGAAGAAAATTATATTGACTAATTCTAGTGAAAATCCCACTATACTATCAAGGAAATATTAACATCCTTTTTATGTCTATAATGTTTGAACGAAGGAAATATTGAGAATTTGATTATTTCGACTCCTCATATCTTCAAAACTATCCTTCTATGCTCAATTCAAATTTTTTCTCAGATCATATAGTATCGTTTGGCATACAGTTTGATTTGAAATTCAAGGACTAAAAAAAATTGAATTTTTCACTCTTTACTCGAAATTTTAATAACGCAAATTCGACAGCATCATGATCAGTAATAAAAATTTTGAGATATGTATTGTGATACTTAATAAAAATTTTTTTATCTAACAGTATTTTGTTCCAATAGAATTTTAAAATTAAATACTGAAAAGTTGCTAATTCTAAGATTCAATTTTCTTCAAGGCTTAAGGATATATTGCAACTATTTGAAATACACCATCACAACAAATTATATATAATGTAACGTAATGTTAATCATTTGATATCAATCATTTTTGTTCAATCATTGCTGAAGAAGGATCTGTGTGTTCCGAAACGGAACAATTCATATGTTATTATTATGTTCTTCGTACAATAAATTCATGATATATTGATTTATAACTTAATGGCTCGATTGTAAACCGTTCTTTTATAAATTTGCATTCAATTTTCTATCAACACAATGATATGTATCCGATTCTCGATTATCGAGCCTCTTGATGGACTCGACTCTGTTTTTTTGCTAATAAGAATTTTTTTTAATTATTTAAAATTCTAAGTTCTCCAGCACGTTTCTTCGGCAACGCAAAGTGCCGGACGGTTGTTCGGACTCTTTGCAAAATATTCCATGGACGTGATCCAACCATACGAAATATCCTCACGAAAGCTGTTCGGAGCTTTTCCACGTGACTTCCCGCATCAACCACCCCCTCAACCTCCGAGAGGATTTTCCGCGGTCGCCATGAATCCGTTGTTCCTGCTTACGGTGAGCATTAAACCTCCCCGTGCGACGAGCATTACCTCTATCCTGACGAAGCCACATGCTTATAGGGGGGACCTAAAGCCTCGCAAACGTTACACGTCTCTCTTTCGTTACACGTAAACGCCAAGCTTTGCGGATTCAGAAATTTATTGAGGCGAAGGAGGTGAGGGGAGGGGGTGTCCAATGGAGCGCCGCAAGCAAAATTTTGTTAAAGTCAAAATGAAAAGATGGAATATTATTATTTAAATTATCACATTGAAAAAGTATCATTAAACGTATAATTCATAAAACGTTTTATTTAAAATTATATTAACACAAAAAAAAAAGGATAATATAATAGAATTTGTTTTTTATACCTAGAAGTTTCTTAAATTAAAAAATATTTTTGGAATCAAAATTGTGTTAAGCTTTTCGGAAATATTTAAAAAATATACAACGCTTTGCTATACATTTTTAAAAGAGAAGACTACCAAGGGAGAGCCATATGGTCTTCCCATAGGACATGGATTCACCAGAGACGCCAAGAGCGATCAAAAAGAGACACTGAAATATACGAGCAATTACGAAAGAATAAATAAATCAAATTCGTGAAATGATGGCAAGGCAAATAATTCACCCTGTTCTCAAAGTTAAGTTTGTCATCTCAGTTCGAAAAATGACATCGTATACAGATTTATTCCATACTCATTCAACATTCGACGCACAGTGTACGTCGTTGACGGGCATCCAATATCACGGAGTAAACTAGAAGGACTCCGCTAAAGCAAGGAACCGGTAATCTAGGAGGATAGCAAGATAATATACATCTCAGATAGGATAACCCAAGAACATCCTGGTGAGAATGTCTCGTCGTCGTGTAACGCGATCGCATTAGGCGACCCATTTACACCCGTTCGACGCGGAACTACCTGCGACGTGTCGCAGGCCATCCTCGTCGAGGCCCTCTTTCACCGCCATTCAATCTCAACGTCAATGCACCCAGCCGGCTTTGTAATATGGAAGGAAGGGTGACGGCGCGTTCCTCTCGTACTGGGTTTCTCTCTTGTTACACAATGGGAAGCCTCGCGTTACAAGTGTAAACGGGAACCGACGACGCCTGAAATACTACGAAGCTGCGAAGCTTGCGCTTACCCCTGTGCATACGGAGGTGTGAAAGTACATGAATGTGCGAAAGCCCTCTAAGGGCGGACGCCCTTAGACGTCGCACGTTCAGCGAACGGCTGGTCTCAAATATTCGCACTGAAGGGAAATTTTGCAGAGACATCGCGACGTAAATCGCGCGACGTTAGAATCCGTCACTATAATGCTTCGTTGCGCTCTATCGAAATTAAACTCAATTGTTAGTCGGCTCAGTTGGGTTCAAATGTAATAAACGCGATCGTCCGACGATGCCAATTGTCACCCTGCAGTATTTCCGTGGATCCGAAAGCGATCTCGAGACTTTGAAGCGTCGAGAATATCAGCAGCACAAAATAATTATATAAAAAAAAAGTTTTCAAGCTAAAGAAAAAAACACTAAGGAAAAAATCGAAATATTAAAATCAAATATTATTTATTTTTTTTTTAATATTTATTAAAACATTTTTTTAAATTATAAAAAATTATAAAAAAATTTAACTGTGATGACAGAATATACATTTCTGTGAAATGTCTTATTTCTTTTAATTATTTATTATAATTGTAAACAAATAAAATAGATGGTTTTTACTTGCTAAGAATAAAATTTTACCGTATTTAAATAAAAATTTATTTCAGTAAAATAAATCCTACAAATAAATTTTTAAGTATTTAGCTTCTCCTTAAGTATCTAAAAATTTAGCTAGATACAAATTAGAAAATAATTTTATTTGAATCATTAAAGTAAGTATGTAAGACACTCAAACTAATTGCAAGATAAAACTTTTTACAGCATTGTCAACACTTTTAAGCATTTTACATAATTATTTCGATGATCCAAAACTATTTTTGGATTGTTTTCTGTATCTGGCTAAATCTTTAGATATTTTAGTAAATCTCTTCTTTCGGTGCAGTGTTTTCAGATTTCCCGAGCTTTAATCCGCAAATTTTTTTAAATTCATGGCTTTCTAAATCCCCGGATCGTTAAAATCAGGGCTTATTACAGCCCTTATTAATCCCTTCACCCCAGCAGAATTTTCTCCCCGTTGGTGGTATATTTAGCTATATTCAAAACGCCAAATCCTCGCGACGAAAGAGGAGGGGAGGGAAAAATGGGGGGGAAAAGCGTAGTAAAGCAGCGTGCAAAACGTCGGGGGTGTAGTTTGACCATCGAGTCAAACGGAATGTACGATTTCACGTCGGCAAGGGTCCGCCCGGAGTTGTGGATGTTAATATTGAATCAACGGGAAGTAAACATGGGTTGTTTTCGATTTCGTCGACTCTCACCGGGAATCCAACCGTACGATTTTTCCGGCCGATTCGCAAAAGGCCGATATGCAAATCCGACTTGCTCAAAAATATCGCGTGCAAAACCATTGCGAGTCAACTATACAACGTGCCTTATATGTGTATATAAAATAAACTGGTACGATTTTGCCCGGGAAAAAGAGTGCTCAAACATATTTGGGAATAATTTTTTTCCTTTTATAATTATTATTTTTCATAATGATCCATGATTAAAGAATAAAAGTACACGAAAAAATTTGCTAAATTTTAATATATTTAATATATTTTTTTTTTGAATTAATAAGGATAGGCCAGAAGTGTTCATCGAATCTGTAGATGCCAATTTTTTTGATGATTCTTGAGACCAAAAAAATAAACGTATTGCGGCATTTATTAACGACGGTTTCGTTTTTTCGAGATATATATAAATTTTTGATCAATATTCTAATTTTTTGAAAGAATTATTAATAACAATTAATTAATAATTTAGCTTAACGATGATTACTTTATATAATTAATCATAAAAAAGGATAGACAAATTACAGTTATAGCACAAAACTTGTGCGGATAATTGACAAATATGAATGTCCGGCTTAATGCCTAACTACAATTTTGCGATTTTATTTTTATTTGAATGAATTGTTATTATTATTTGCCGTTATTGTGTTGCTGTGAAGTAAGTAATTAGTTGGAACGAGGGCATAACTGAGTTGGAACTGAGATAATGAAATTAATTAACTTTTGATGATTACGTAGCGATTGAATTGTGCCGCTTAATCGTCATCTCTCTTCGATATTTTACGCTGGTTTGTTTATTAACAATACTAAACAATATTCATTATTAAACGTATGCGGAGCTAAATGACGGCGAAGCGGCTGTTTCCGCCTTGCGGTTAGCAACACCGACAAATTTGCGAAATAACAGCAACGGACTAATGCGGACCTCGCATTTATCGCGAGTTCTATATTCGATTAAATCGCGGATTAAATCGCGGTGTAAACCGAATTTGATATCGTATATCACGTACATTATCAATTAATAACAGAATCATTCGAAGAAAATTCTATTAAAGATCATACATCAACTTTGTTTCCCGTCTTAAAAATCTAGGAATAAATAGAAATGCACATTCGATTATTTCTTATGATTTAATGTGACATTAAATATTATGTTGCTTACACTTTTTGCATTCAGCATCTTTACTTTCTCTCTCTTGAATGCCTGAATATATATTTATTTCATTTCAAGTGCAAAAATTTTTGGAGATTTCAAACAACGCGAATAATCTTACTCTTTTGAAAAATTACACTCATTTGAATATCATTTTTTTTTTAAATTAAAATACAATTTGTAATTTAAATTAAAATTGTATACGATTTACTTCACCATTAGCGGATTTTTATTATTTCGCGCCTGGATATTTGCGAATAATTACCGAACTCGTTAATCATCTTTATCACCGCGATGCTTTATCGTCCGTTTTATGAGCGAGTCTGTTTCTTCTATGCAAAACGGCGCAGTTTAATAATCAAACATTCTGGCGCAACGATTGGAACAAAGTTGAAGAAACTAGAAGCGCAAAGAAAACGAAGCAATTTTAGTTTCACAAAGTTCTCGTTTTCTCCTATGAAAACTTGATGAGCAACCGTTACTCATCCAGGTGCTTTTTAACTTTCGGCATGAAAAACACTCGATATTAATTAAAAGATGATTCGAGTTATTGTAATCAAGACGTAAGTTTGCAAAATTATCGATCCGTCGATATTAAAGCGCACCGTACTAAAAACCGAGCGATTCTTCGTGATTTACATTAGAATAGCATCCGGAATTTCGTTGCGTTAATATTCAAGGTATCGTAAATTTCCGGATATTTCGAAACGTTGCGCGGTAATACTCATTTGATTTAGAAAAATTGGATCCAGACGTCGTTTCCGGTGCAGTTCCGATGGAACCAGTTTCCGGAATACTTCGCGATCGTAACGCGCTTATGGCCGCGTGCGTCTATATGCAGACATATATGCAGGCAATAAATTTCCTTGGTTCGGGTGCGGACCGTAATATATATATTTCTTCGCCCACTTCCCTCTTACATGATACCACATTACCGCCATGAAATGGTAGAATGTTGTAAAAGGAAAATAACGTTGCGAAATTAATTCTGTCGACTTTCACGTGGCTGCGTGTCTCTGTGAAATGCCGAATAAAATGCACGAAGACAGATTTGGTACGTGAAAATTCTGAGAAAAATTTTACATAAGAATTTTCAATCGACTGAACAACGTTTGCGTTTGATAAAATCTCAGGAGAGACAGAAACTTGAAAAAGAAGCTTAAGGATTTAGAGGATCTGAAAAATTGTATCTTTAGACGTGCACAGTTGAAAAATTTGTGTTAAATTTAGTATTTATTTCAGAATTTCACAAACACGGTTCATTTAAATTTTTATGTTAATTTAATAGAAAATGAATATGTTAAGACGTAACACAAATATTATGTAGAAAATTAACATAAAAAGTAACTATTCGTAAGGAAATTGTTCGCAAGCATTTTTTTTTCAAATTAACATTTATATGTTGAATTAATGCATTTTATTCATTTATCTTAAAATTTATAATACATTATTTTTATATTATATTAATTGTTCACTTACTCATGAATAGTATTATTTGAGCACTATTTTAACATTACGAAATATTGAATACCAATTTAACACAAAATGTTCCAATAACACAATCACGTTATATTAAATTAACACTCGGATATGTTAAAAATTTACTGGTTAACAAAAAATGTTAACCAGTATCAATTTCAACATAAAAACAAAATGTTCATTACCGTGCAGATTTCATTTTTGAGCTCTTACAATTAGTATCCTGTGGAGCGAAAGATTTTCTTCATTAAAGCTTTAAATCTTTAATTAATTTCTTATAATTTCGAGTTATTATCCGTTTCAATCATTGAATCAAAATTACTCAATAATGCTCTTTAACGGACAATAATCTACGGTGTAATGTAATACGACCACATGACGACGAAATCCCACGTTAATTAGTTCGAGACGGTCGAGCCAGCTGAAAATTGTTTGTCTTGGCCCGTCTCGCTGGGTTAGGTCGAAATGTTGTCCCAGCCTAACCCCATCTGAAATCCCTTCCTTCCGCTTCAAGGTACACCCCTTTCCTCCTTTCCTTCCTCTCGTTAAATCCAACGAGAGACGCTCGGATCAGTTAAGGTAGAGAGAATGCGACCATCCCTGACTAAACCGAAAGTACTCCAATTTGTCTTAATTTTTCGCGTACATCGCTGACATCTCCAATTATTCCACAGTTATTTTTTTAAAGTCCATGCTTGCAATCAGATGTATGAACAACAAATATATGAAATAAATAAAATTTTGCAAGACTCTCATTTATTATAATAATTAGATTCTAATCAATGGATAATCACTAACATCAGTCCCAATTATGGTAATCAGTGAAAATCGATTAAAAAATCAATGAAATGTGGAATCCCTAACATAGCTAACCTTCACTGTTAGAAATGCTTCCTTTACATGTAAATAAAACTCGTAGTTATGAACGAAATTAAACGTAATGAATAATTCAACTGAAATCTAAGTTACAGTTTAATTATTTAAATGTATGAACGGGTACTTAAATTTTATAAAATTTCATGAAAATACATTAAATTTAATGTAATGTCGTGAAATTAAATTCAAATTGTATAACTTAAAAGTACATTAAATTTCATGAAATTTTTAAGTTTACATTAAACGTTAATGAAATTCAAGAACATTTTTAACAATTGCTTTATAATGTATAAATTCAATTAATGTATATGATATTGGAAATGAGGCGTACAAATATCGGTATTTTATGTAATACTCAAACTTCCTTTCTTTTTCATTTGAATTTCACTGATTCAGATTTAGAAAGTACAGATTCGAAAATAATTTTGTTGGAAACTCAAACTTGTTGTCAAAGTATCAAAATTATTTACAGTGTCGCTCATTATTTTCTCAGTTTCTAACAATTATTTTGATGGTCAAATAAAATTATTTCCAGTTCTATACCCAGCAAAATCGTTCTTTCCGTGTAGGAGTAGAAAAGATAAATGCATAGAAAGCGTAAACTCGAATAACTCAAAACTCGATTAAACTTTCTCGGATAATTAAAATCGAATATATAATATTGCCGAGTAAACGATCGTGCAGAATGAAGCAATTTCGTGGGATGATAATTACTCTATTATTGGAAGCTTTGATTATCTGATTCCATATTCCTTCCATATTACTTCAAAATAGGATTCTCAAATGTCTAAGATCGTGAAGATAATTGAAACAGAAAATTTAACATTGATCATTCATTATTGATTGATTTATGTTCAGACTAGATTGTTCGCGCATTTTTCGTCTCACAGTGCCTTTCTCCTCTGAGAGCAGGAGAGAACTTGCTATCTTTGATCAGACGCACGTCAAAGAACATACAAAATATGTCGCAAAATGGTGGCGGCCCCCGAGTTGGCGAAATCGAGCCGTGGGGAAGTTTCGGTATTCAAAAAGAGTAACGACTCGTGTCAAGGGAACTGCTAAAGGCTAGGGGAAGGAAGTATACAGGGGACGAGACACAAGGTAGATTCAAGGGGATACTAGCAAGATAGAGCTGTCAAGAAGAGGGATGAAGTAGGCGCGTGCCACCCTCCATCCTCTCTCACCCCCTTGTTTCGTTATTCCGAAGTGATACAAAGCACGTCGGAGATCAACGCCACTCCGAGACTGATCTGACCAATTCGCAAAATAAATATGTATACTCGAGGAACGAATGGGCGCCAATCTAAAGTTACATCTAGGAGAACCCCGATGTATTTTTTATGAGATACGCGCGCACTTTCCCGATAAATTGAATAAACGATAAATTGAGTAAGAATAAGTGCAGACACGATTATTAGTGAAATGCAAATCTCCTATTTTCAAGGATAGTTTCTATAAAAAAGAGTAAATGTACATTTACTGTATAATTTTTTTTTTTAGAAGATTACAACGATCATTTTTATCGTCATAAACTGGATTCGAAGATCCCAATAAACAACTCTATCCCGCAAGAGTAACTTATGTCTCCACTTGCTCGTGAACTCGAGGCTAATAAATACAAGTCTCATTTTCTGTTCAGAGGTTCTAAAAAAAAGTAAATTTTTCTTTTATAAAATCTGAAAAAATAAATATTTATATATAATTTTTTGAAAAGATTACAACCATTTTTTATCGTTGCAAGATGGATTCGGAGATCCCGATAAACAACTTCGTCTCCCGCAAGAGCAGTTTATTTCTTCGTCTCTCGCGGACTCGAGGGAATCGGGGGAGGCCTCTTGATTGCAAGAGCGCGTCGAATAAATAAACGCTGGTCGATCTTGTCCTTCTTGCTAGCGGGAAATTCCACGAGGGGATGGAAGGGGGTAGGAAGAACGCGGAGCGGTATATATCGTGGATTACAAGCGAAACCATCTGCTGGCTGATAAAAACGTCCGCGGCGTGGTGGCGAGAAAAGCTTACTTTCCGAAACGAGGTAGAAGCGCCGAGGAAGGTGTACCGTCAGGGTAGTGGAGTCGGAAAGGAGCGACGAAAGGGGTGGAGGTGGTAAGAAGGTGGGTCGCGCGCTTCGGAATTTAATCTAAAGTAGAATCGCGCTCCCCCGAGTAAAGCTCGCTTACACTTTATTTTATTTCGCTTTATACGTTTCCCGCGTGCTTTCAATGGCAGAGCGCGTCCGACGCAGTTACGACTCGCGAATCCTTAAAGCCTCCTTGGATCTTCTCTCAGGGGGGTTACGAATCCTAAACGATCTGACGTTCGTCCGCTGAGGGATTACAGTTTGGGATGGATTTTTGATCCGACGTAGTTTAATCGGATTCTATGATACGAAGGGACGTTTCTTAGAAGCATAGACCTTTAATCCATTGAATCTTCAAAACGTCGAAAATTTTTTATTTCCTATTCTTTACCTCGGTAGATTTTAATGGAGTCATGTTTCAAAAATTGTTTCTCAATTTTTTAAGGATCTTGAATTTTTTCCCGCCTACAAAGAGATATTTAACAGATTTTTTTTAAACAATAAATTGTTGAATGCGTGAAAAATCTCTTTTTTTTTTTTTACGTAATTAAAGATGATCTTATAGCGAATTTTTGAAAATTTTCCCGTGGAATTTTCCCCGACACGGAATTTTCACGAAAAGGTTTCGTATTCGAGGCCAATAAATCTTTTGCTGAGAGAGAAGATGGTGGGAGGGTGATGTTATAAGATCGATCGATCGTCAAAGTGCGGAGACGTGTACGTCGCCCCGAATATTCTCGCGTGAATAGTCGTTTCTTCATGAGCATCTCGAAGGGTAGAAAAAACCCATGTAAGAGGATTAAGCAGGATGAGTAAACCACAATTTTTTTGCTGAAATGTGGAAAGGTAAATATTCTCTCTCTCTTGAATCATATATTGTATATCCTGTACAAAAAATGTACACAACATATATGTTTTAAAAACATTGAAATTACAAGATATAGTTTTATGTATATATCCTTCCAAATACATTTTATCGTTAGATATTATTACAATAATAAATACTTAACATATTTATTAATTTTATTAAAATTGGTTTCTTACAAGTAATTCACATTACAACATTTTATAGATATGTTCAATTTAATTTATAAGTACATATAACGATTTATCATTTTTTAAAAGAAGACAGGAAAGCCTAGTCGTGCAAACATCAATCTTCTGCTTTATTAAAGTGAGATCAAATGCAATCGGGAAATTATTGGCAGCGCACACTCGTTTCGCAGAGCAAATTAAAGTAGGTCCGATTAAAACGCGAACTTCGCACCATGCCGGAAATGACGTGATCGTTGGCGAATAGGAATCTGCTCGCGACGCGCGTAATTACGTCCCCCAATGTTTGAAACTCAGCTAGTTTCGACAGTGCTCGATGGAAACTCAAAGTTCTAAAGGTTTATAATACGAGCGATCCGATTTGTAACAATTGATATTCTCACACATGGAAGATACGTGTTATACACAAAATTCCAAGTGTTGAAATTTTATTTAATCTTCCACACACAAATATTTAAGAGATGCAATATTCGAAATATTCAAAAAGAATATCTAAAATCAAGATTGATAAAGACTAATGTTTTTTTTAAGAATAAAACGTATTGTGTTTTTTTTTAAATGTTTTCAATGCTTCAAATATGCTTTAAACAGTACTATAAAAAAAACATATTAAAAACAATTAAGCATGTTTTAAACTGTTTAAAACACGTTTAAAACATGTTTTTTATCAACCCTACCTAAAATCTCAATGCTTTGAAATTCAATGCGTCTGAGACATTAAAGTTTCAAAACTTTACAATTTTCAATATTTCGAAAATTTCAAAACTTCGCAGTTTTATACAAATCTAATATGTCAAGGATTCCAATTACAGGAACAAATTTCGTCAACTCTTTGTTTTTCAAAAAATAATGAAATGTTTCTTGAAGGATTTTTTATTGAAAATGAAGGGTGTTTTTCAAGAAAATTACCCTTCAACTTTAGAAACTTCGTTTTGTATCTCTTATGTAATAACCTGAATTTATAGTATGTGTGTGTGTGTGTGTGTGTGTGTGTGTGTGTGTGTGTGTGTGTGTGTGATATAAAAAATTTAAATATTTCTTTGCAATATGAAAATAAATGTATAACGGTGTAAAATTCCTTTATTCGCCAATCAAAATTTCAAAATTTTCTTTTGCCACCCCTGCATTCGAGAAATAAAATTTAGGTTTATACGCAACTACTTTAAAATGTTAAATGTGCCGGAGATCCGTCCTGTATTTAAGGCACAGACGAGTCGCATTCGTCCGGAATGAATAAGACGTCGGGCTTTCACAAGTACGAGCGAAAACAGTCGTAATTGGCCTCTCGGTTCGGATAAATGCGTCTGGGGTGGGACAGGGGGGAGAGGGTAAAGTGGCGAATCCAAGCGAATCCGGCGAATCGCTAAATTAAATGACATCCTTTTATTACGCGTCTCGCTACTTCCTCCCCCTCCCAGCCTTCCTTCATCCTTCCGTTCTTCGCTTTAAGCGAGACCGTAACTCCCGTCGTTAGGTCTTCAAGCTCGGCTTGGTGCCGTCATGCAAATACGAGCAATTTAATAACGCTGCCGAGATATCGCGTGCACCTTTACAAAGTAAACATTTCAGTTGCAACACGCAGCATCCAGAGCTACGACGATATTTACGCAGCGCGTCCTGTCATTCTTCGTCTTTCCAATTAGGGAAGTATAATTTATTTTGACCATCATGGACCTTGAAAATGGCAACTTTTTTATTTGCAGACGTTCTAAAATCTAAATTTTGTAGAGTCATATTTTTATAAAATAGCCAAACAATAAAATAATTATAAGTATGTAAGTATATACGTGTAACGCAAGAGAATCATATTTATATATGTGAGAATATAATATTTTTGACAGATAATTTGCAATTTTTTTCACATTTCCCAAGAATATTATAAACATTCAATATATTTCAAGTTCTTAAAGTTCTAGACCACAAGTTTAAAGTTGTAATCCTAAGAGTAAAGTTTTTCAAGAGCGTTTGAAAATTTCACGTCAATTTTACGTTCTACAAAATTCTAAAGCTGCTTCTATGATATTCTACCTATTGAAAATGGTAATTGAAATACGTATCTCCGAGAATATTCGCATGTTTCTAAGGTTCCTTAATTTCAAGTCCTCTGAGGGCGTCGAATTTTCAAGGTTTCAAGTTCTTAAAGCTCAAAAGTTCCAAGCGCTCGAAATTCGCATTTTGTGAAGATGGCATTTACATTTTCGTAAGCTGTTATGCACTTTCATGTAAAAGAGCGTGCGATATAACGTTCGCGGGGGACAACAAGTCGCGCCGCCGAATTACTGAACAAAAGGGGGTGTCGCAACCAGGGGTGTTGCCGAGCTCGCGACTGCATAGCATAGATATAAAGCGACGGGGTTGGTGTCGCGGGAATCTTCGGGTGCATTTCCATTTCAAATGCGCTGATACGAGCCCGCCTCGCATCTTCGCCCCGGTTCTCTCAGCGAGCTCACGAAACACGATGCAATCTCGCGTAATGAAACGTTTCCCCGTACCGGATATCTGCACTCGCTTTTACAGAGGGTGCAAGGACACTTCCGATTTTGATTAGAACTCGAGACCGGGACTTGTATTCAAGGGGCAACAAACGGAAGAATTGGCTTCTTATCACAAAGTTGGTTGCGCGTGACGAGCATCGAAAAGTCTCTTCTTCTTGAAAATTGTAAATTTATCTATACGATACTTTATACGTAAAGAAATGCAATTTTTACTTCAAGCAGGCTATAATCTGAAAAGAAATCTGGTAATAACTATTAAATGTATTTTGTTTAACATATTGGCAATATTTATGGCCAGCATTAAATATTATCAAATGTAATTCGAGTAGCAAGATGAGTCAAATAACTTAATGACATTTTTTTAATTAATTTAGAACATTATTTTAAAGTATGTAGATGTCGAA
This sequence comes from Acromyrmex echinatior, assembly GCF_000204515.1. The sequence continues at coordinate 498,529 of NW_011627660.1, read as the reverse complement.
ACTCTTTTTAAAAATGATTGTACAACGTAGAACTTGTTAGAAGTTTTTTTAAAAGTGTCCATGTTGACTTTAGACACTAAAAAATTATTTAAAAATATGCAAATGCCGTGACTTTGTTTAAAAATGATCTTAACTGAAATTATTTTAGTTTTTTTTTAGGTTTTAATAGAACATTCGATTAAAATTATTTTACTAAAGCTTTATCCAAGTTCGATTATTATTAACAGACTTTTTTCAGTAAAGATAATCTGTAAAAGTCGATCATCTTCCATAGCATATATTTGCAAAGGAAAAATTAACTTCATTAATTCTCGCCAAGAATAATGCTATGTTTCTTCACTTACCACTAATTTTCAGACAGTCCGCGCTTCATTAAAAGCTATTACGGCTTATTAAAAGTTTTACGCGAGTCTATTGGTGTTACGTAATAAGATATTACAAGTTATTATAAGTATAACGAGAGACTCGTCATTCCCCGCTTCTTTCCATGCAAATAAAGAATGCAAACTTCAGACGCTATGACCATATCGCATTATTGTACAAGTTGCGATAAAGAATTTGCCGCTGTTGTTATACAAAAGTTTTGTAGAAATATATCATCGCGTAATAGCTGTATAACTTGTTACAAGTCTTGAGCGAATATATTATTATTGCATAACTTCTTACAAGTTATTAAGATTGCAACCATTTATCATCTTTCTCTTCTCTTTGTGCAAGTAAAATACGCGAAGCTAATCACCTCGGCAATACAGAAGGATTAGTGTGACGAGAAGCGCGATTGATCGATCAACACATTCATGAGTTACAATAAAACATTTTTTACTTGTGTTAAAAGCAGTTTTATTTGCTTTTTATTATTATTTTATTGTCTTTAAACGTAATATTTGTAAAAATTTTTGTGTTGAATTTTTAATATATTTCAGTGTTAATTTAACATAATTTATGATTAAGTTATTTGAATATATTTATGATAAATTGATATTTATTTATTTCTTAAAAATTGAAAATAAGAATTAACATAAATTTTAAATGAATAAAAGATGAATAATGTCAATTTAACATATTACAAATTTTAATGGAAAAATACTTTCACAGCTTCTTCCAAAATTTTGACGTTAATTTAACATAAGATAAATATGTAAGAAAATAACACAAACATTATGTAAAAATTAACACAATAAAAATTGACAAAAAGCGTTACATTTCTTTGTGTTATTTTTACATAATGTAACTTTCTAACATAATCATCTTGTGTTAAATAATACAAAAATTTTAGTGGACATGTAAAAAGTGTTAGATTTAACACAAATTTTCCAACTGCGTACAAGTCTAAACGTAATAACATATTTAATTTCTAATGACATGGCTTTTAGAATTCATGAAGGCAATAAGAATTTATCATTATGACTTCTGCGTTGGACAGTATTACCATAATTCGTACAATAAGACAATATGGCCACGGTATTCGTAACAATTTATATTCCCGATATTCGCGAACGATCCTTTTTAACGGTTTCTTATCGCACGATGGCGTTAACAAAAGCACTCGTTAAAGTGATTAACGACGATGAGATTGTATGGGGAGGGGAGGGGAGGGTGTGGGTGGGAAAATGGTGGACGAGGAGGCCGCGATACAACCGCGAACGCCATTACAGGGACTTTATTAATTGCCATCGTCGTGTAATTTGCTCGGCTATGCGAACGAGGGGATGGGCCGTGGAACTTGGTCGATCGCTCTCGCCTACTTAATTGCTGCTTTCATTAGGACCGTCATGTCACGTTCTTTCAACGAGTCTCGTTCGATGCCGCTACCGCGCGAGATTGCTGCCGCGCCGGTGATTTATGGATACGGAGCGACTATTTCAACCCTTCCGCCGCAGAGCACGTACTTCAAAATTATATGAGGAAAGTTCTTTCTCTCCAGTACAACGTTTCCGTAATCTCGTTTCATTCCTTCCATTTCTTTTTTTCGCGTATAAAAAATCTTCTCTGCGATCCCCGAGCGTTTCACTGTAACTTTCTTCTCTACTTTGAAGTTGTACAGAGAAATACATTTTTTAATAATATTCATACGCAAAGAAACATTTCCTTCCATTTTTAACGTATATTTGAATGTAATTTTTTCTCTCTTTCTTTAAAATTGGCAAAATGTAATTATTATTAAATATCCGAAAAGAACGATTTTGCTAGAGTATCTAAAACAGGGTATCTGTCACAACTTTAGGTTTCATCCTAAAGTTTCATAATTTTCCTTTCTAGAAAAATTTCTATTTTTATTATTAAACATTTATCATTAGATAGAATTAATAAATAATTATTATTTAGTATTTTCGAAAATAATTAATTTTATAGAGAAACAACAATTTCTTAATAGCTTCGAATGTATTGAGCCGAGGGTGAAACGTAGCAAATCGATGGCAAGAAAAATGCAAGCAAAAGACTCAACAGAAGACGCTCCGAGCGTTAACGACTCAAGTTTCGGGCGGAATTTCGAAGGGAACTTGGAGCTTTGTAACTTCGTTGGGTGTAACCGTGAGCGTGTCTGCGGCAAAGTGGCCACTTTCCACAAAACGACGTTACAGGGGAGCAGGACGATTCGAAGGACGACGACCGCAACGACGAAGAGTCCTACGCGTCTGCGTGCAGTACACGTTCATCGCTCCATAAAAATCCACGTGCCAGCCGAATAGCGTTCATAGACGACACGTGGTGGATCTCGAAGAGAAGCATTAAGAATTTAGCGCGGCGGAAGAAGAGAAAGAATGTAAGCATGGACTATACTTGTTTAAAGGCGATGGCGAAACGTGCCTGAATTTAAATGTTTTTATAGAAGATAGAAGAAAGAGAGATAGGGTTGGAACAGTTGGAAACTTAGAAAATACGAAAAATACGAAGGTCTGCATTCGCACCCCGCTTTTATCGACAAATGCGCGCATTTAAATTAGCATACAGTTTACGTTACATTTTCTAGAATCTCTACAGAAATAAATGCGCGCACTTGTCGATAAAAATAAATACGGGCAAAAGACTTTAGAAAAAGTACGCACAAAAAAGTGTGGAAAATTTTAAAAATCAAAAAATATAGCAAACGTTTAAGAATGTATCAGTATAGTCTTTTAAAAAATAACTGAAACTGAAAATTTATCTTTTCCTTATAGAAACGAATGTTTTATATATATAAATAATACAATTTTATAGTTTAAATAAAAAATTTTCTCATTTTAACTTAATTATATTTTTAAAAACATATTTATACTTCTTACCGAAACAATTTTTTTACTCAGCTTCTACATTGCCGCCAAACTCTTTGTATTACTATTAAATATAATATATAAACGATAATACGAAAAATGATTATAGGTAAATTACCATTTAATTATAGCCATTGCAATCGTGTTTAATATAGTAGTAATAAAAACAATAATTTTCCAACTATACATATTTGTTAACAAAACTCTCTATATAGTCATTATTACTAATATTATGTAGTAATAATATAATTATAATAACGTCTAATTATTTACCAAAAACTTTTTCTTCCATTGTCAGTGTGAAGTGTGAGTACGGAACAAAGACTTTAAAAGAAATGCGTATGACAATTGCAAAAAATTTAGAAAATAAAAAAATGTATCAAACACTTAAGAAAAATGGGGATAAAACAAGCCACATGAAGTCGTAAATCTCAAACAGCCACGGCACTCGTTGACTGCCGTCAATTTTTCGTTCTGCGGCTTCGCTTCCTCTCTTCATTCCACAGTTGTGTTTCCGACAACAAACAGCCTAGCTTGACGACGCATGCATTCGACCCAATATTCAAATGTAACAATAATTACGCGTCGCCAGTGGAGCGAACAAACCCGAAGTTTGCGTAGGCGGGGCTACGCCACGGTTTGGCGGGGATGCGCGCACCTTTCCATCCCTTATCACAACGGGCAGACCCGGGGTTTGTGCGTCCCATTATATCGTGCGACCAGACGCAATTAAGCTTGAGATAGCGGTTATGCCGACTCCGGTGGCGGAAGATCTTCTCCGAGAGAAGAGAGAGAGAGAGAGAGAGAAACCAGAGGAAATTCTGTGCCAGCTGCAAGGAACGGTCTCGATATCCTTCATGGCTCGCGTGTTTCTCTCTCTCCGCATCCCTCAACCCTCCTCGTCCCTTTCACCCCCTGCACGCTTCGCAGTGCGTAGACTCGCCCTGCTCCTGACGCGTGAAACGCCCGGCCACCCCAATATCGTCCGTTTCCACTGCCTCCCGTCCGTCGAGTTCTGTCTCTATCCACTGCCCTGATCGCTTCGACTATCGTTCCGGGATCTCCTACCCTCCTCACGCAACGTTCGACCGATATCTCTACCACCCGGATACATCATTCGGAAAATTTGGGAAACAATGGTTCGGTGTGTTTAGCGTGTAAAATTACGTTTAACTGCAAACTGCAAATTGATTTCTGAAGATTACGTTTCATCGCGCATGGAGTATGCGAATTATTGACACGTTTATGAAAGCGTGATTCTGATTAAGGTAGAAATTTAAATCGTTCGGGAAACCCTATATATATAGAACATGACAATTTTCAAAATATAAAATATGATTTAAAGATGTACAATTTCTGCAAAAAAAAATTAAATTTGGAAGTATGTTTAATATTCACACTTGAAATAAATTATATACATATAAAAATTGTGTGAATAAAATTATATTTTTGTTTAATAACATATTTTTATAGTTTACTTATTTTATTTATTTTTTTTTATTGTTATTTTTATTGTAAAAAATTAAAATTTCAAAAATGATAAAAAATTTACATTTTTCTTTTATAAGTAGGTACTTTAAATATTCAAAATAATTTATGCAAAGTTTCATTGCGATTCACTGATTAGTTACAAAGATATGGAACAAATAAATATTTTGTTTATTTACTGAATAACTAGTTCATGCATCCCCATGTAACTTTACGTAAATAATCTTAAATACATGTATTTATGTTAAAAAACTGAGTATCATTTATTTTATAATTTCATTTTATATTTTATGTTTTTATTAAAGCACAGATTTAAAAAATACTATTTATTAAAATAACTTATGATCCAGATAGTAAACTGTCATCAAATTTGTCGTATTATTTTTAAACGTGATTTAGAATAATTTATAATTTTTTCATAATTTTGTTATTTTGAAAATATGCATAAAACATCCTTAAATATTAATTTCTTATTATATAACAATAGGAGAATGAATAACATTTGGATATTTTTAAGTAACAATGTAAATAACAATGTAATAATTCGTGGCTCATTCTATATAACAACAATTATGTAATAAGAGGATAACAGAGGATCGAAAGGGATTTCGCAAAAATTGTATTAAATGCGTGAAACAATTTATAAGTCAAGAAAGACTAGAATTTATCAACAAATGTACGAAATTTCGACTTTACATGCCTTTGCTGCACAATATTCTTTTTAAACAATTAGTGGACCAAATCATTGTTAATCCGGTTTTCAGTTTTTCATAAAACAGTCGCTGAGATTATTCGTAATATCGCATGCAGCTATCCGCCCGTGCTCTTTTCTATCTTCTCCCCCTTATGCTTTGTCTGACCGACACGCAGCATATCTACTGCCAGCTGCGGCTGACTATACACAGAGTCGTGCTACTCGCGACGGGCTACATGACGCTCGGAAAAATAAAACACGAAGATCAATCCCACGAGAACTTTTAACTACCATTGAAACAAACGAATAAAAATTATCTTTAAAAAAGGTACAAACAGAAAAAATAATGCGAACTGCAAACTCAAATCTTCGTTCTCAAAGTACTATTATCGTACAAATTTCTTATCTTAAAATGTATTCGGGAAAAAGAGAGAGTTCGGAAAGAAGAGTATAAGAGTCAAATATTGTGTTGAGGAAGCAATTTGACACAGCAATGTAAATTATTATTAATTCTGCTGACCCTACATGCATTTATTAATGCAATTAAGTTAAATTAATAATCCAAAATCGCGTACGCATATTAAACTTGTTTAAAGCCAAGAATTTTAATTTTCCAGAAAATTTTTCTGACTTTTTCCTGATTTTCCTGTTTACTATTTCCAATTTACTTGAATTTTGTGGCAAATCTATCCAGATAACATGAAAAGCTCAAAAAGAAATCAAAAAGAATTCAGTCGTATGTCATCAATTTTCCTTTCCAGAATTCTTTTTCTGAAAAATTCTGAAGAATTCTTTTTGCATATGATAATAAACTCAGAATTGCTGACACACGACTGAATTCTTATTGAATTCTCTGTACACGGAAAAAAAAGTTTGGTTGAATTAACTAGAATTCTAGTAGAAAATGAACGATCCAGAATTCTGGTTAAGTGTACTAGATTTCTGGTTAAATCTAAACGTCGGTTATTTCAACTAGAATTTTAATATATTTAACTGGAAATCTTGTAGATTGTTCATCATTTGATTCTTCATCAGTATTCTAGTTAATTCAACCATACATTTTTTCTACGTGCTATCTTAATGTAGTGTGATTGTTATTTAAAAATTTTGTACCTTTTTTAAAGCTGTTCTCACCTCATGAGTGGTGAGAAATAAACTTATTTGGCAAAAAGGAAAGATCGAGCGGATTTCCTTGATCGTCCCACTGTCGGAAAAGCTAGAGGGAGCGGAAGAAGGCCGGCGGAGTAAGGAAAATCTGGGGTGACGATATTGGCAATTTCGCTGTCGCATTTTCATTTCGCCTCGCGCTAACATCGTAAAGGAACGGAAAGGGGTTGGCGGAGAGGAGGGAACAGTGAAAACAGATTTCCCCGAGTGTCGCCTGTGCTTCCTGCACGAATTTCCATAGACGTAATCGCGTGTAGATCGAGACCGATGTGTTTCCGTCGCAACTCCATCCCATCAGTTCTCGCGAAATTTCGCGCAAAGATTACGACGATGTGCGCGAAATTCGACATTGCATATTCGAAAATATACAATATGTAGGTCTAAAATTTTCACACAAATATTCTTTATTAAAATTTTTACCTCAGGGTTGAAGTAAAATAGAGCTGACAATTCAAAAGATGTTATAACATTAAACGTCGAATTTTTAATAATGTCATTTAAATTAATTTCATATTTTTTACATTAATCTCCACGTAATAATTTTGACATATTTTCATTTTTGTAATTATCGAGGATAACTCAAAAGCAAGAGATCGAAACATCTAATTAAATTTGTTGTTTAATAAAGAATTTGAATTCACACATAAACATCTAATAGTTTTGACTCTAACTGATATTTACACTTTTTTGATTTATATTCTTTAAAACTGTATATTATTCTTGTTTTTTATCCCATTTCCGTCATTCACCCTTAAATATAATTTCAAATTTAATGCAACAGAATTCCGATTTGATGAAACGTTAATTCTGCATTTATTATTATAAATTTTGTATCAAACGATATCGCAATAGATTTAACTTGCACAAATAGAAGCATCATGAATTTTCGTCAAATAACTCATGATACGTTCGTTATTAAACGTGGTTTGTACAGAAACGTAAGAAAATGTTTAACGAGATGTTTGTACGACTCGCTATTTGCGGAGCACTCCTTACTGCCGCTTCTCTCGCAGAAGACTTCCGGCGTGGAATTAAAGTTGCAGCAAGTGTGGCTCTCGACAGCCGGCGCGCGAAAAGCGGATAAGTGCGAAGCATACCCGGATATATCTACATACATGGAATTGAAGTCCGATATACGTTCTCGGTTGGTGACAAATCGATCGAACGAAATATCTTTCATTTTGTGAATAATCTCTCGCACTCTGAATTGTAAAGTTCGTGCCCCTAAATTGGTATAAAGCAACGAAAAATAAATATTAAAGAGTTAAAGAGTTATAGACGATAGACATTAAAATAATGTCTGACAAAATAACATTAACTCCTAAGATACATATTATATTTATTTTATTAGAAAACAATTGGCTGCTATTTGTTTTTAACAGAGTTGCCACAAATTCCTCATCCTAAAATTTTATGGAAACCGTTAAACATTTTGTTTAGTAGAGTTTAATATAGCAATCAAATTATTATTAATGTTGCCGATATCGCTCGCATTTTTAATTGTTAAGTTGATATAGTATTACGAAACTGCACTGTTAGAAACATTCTTAAATTTCATTAATTTTTAAATTACACAATTTGGACTTAATTTCAACATTACATTAAATTTAATGTATTTGTTCATGAAAATTTATGAAATTTAACTACTTTTCAAATTTTATTAAAAGCACTAAAATTTTATTAAAAGTACATTAAATTTCATAAATTCATTACATTTAAGTAACTACTGAAACTTAATTTTCAATCAAATCATTCATCACTTTTAATTTCGTTCATAATCACCAGTTTAATTTACATGTAAAGGAAACTCATAGTTATATTTCTAACAGTGTACATAGGTATGATGTATGTATATTAAACTTCTTTAAAGCTAAAAGTTTTAATTTTGCAGAAAATTTTACAAAATTCCCTGACTATATTTCCTTATTAACCAAAACCGTTTTCAATTTCCCTAACAATTCCTTGACTTTCCGTTTTGTGGCAACCTTAATTAAAAGTAAATAGGCCTTCTTATTAATAAAACAAGTAGTAAAAAAATGTATAATATTTCTCAGGTTCATATTATTTTGTCTATCACTTGTATTTATTAATATATGTTCACTAAAATCAGGGTTATTGTTTGATAATCAATAAATGTATTTAGAAAAGTATAGATTCACCCCTCCTAACATAGAAAACAAAAGAGGTGCTCGTAGAATCTCGAAAAATCGCAAATTTAACGAATCGCCCGCCGCAATTTGTGTTATATTTAATCGATGGCGTTTAAAAAAAATGTGATACCAATACATATATAATTCAGACCTCGATAATTTAATGCAATTATGCGCCGCTATCCCCTTCGTATTCCTTCTCTCATAGTGGCGAACGCCAAGCGAGGTTTAGGGGCGGATTTCAACGGCCGTCTGTCCTCCGCCCTCTTCTCTCTTGTTTCACGGTGGTGCGAGCGCGCGTTAATTCCCATTCGTTGCGCGTTTACATTATTATTAAAGCGCGTTTACACGGTCGGCTGCGTCGACGCCGCTGCCGTAGAATTTTAATCCGCGATTCTGCGCCGCGGCGCCGAAAAACGCGACTATTAATCTTACAGCGATCGCTCTCTTCATGGCGTATTTAAATTCCTCCCCGTCCCATTCTTCATATCGGTTCATGAATAACGTAAGTTTATTGTGTTTTAATCCAAACATCTTTTGTAGATACGAATCGCACAAAAGGCAGTTTATTTCGGCTTCGACAAATGCCTGAACAAAGTCTTTGAATTGTGCATAGTAATTTGCGAAACATATGTCTGATTATTAAAAATTTAATCAGAAATTCTTCATTTTGCGGAAATGAACGATGTCTGAAATTAGAATCCATGAGATTTTTTTGTTGTATTTTGTGAATTGTTACGTTTACGAATATTCGAGTGAATTGAACGGCTATTACATGGAAATTACATTGATTATGTAAAATTATTGAAAGTTATACGGAATTTCTCGTTAATTATTAACGGATTTATGTAAATTTTGTGCACAATGCTTGTTTGAAATAATTATTAATATAACATACTCTCTATGATATTCATGTCTCTATATTTTTATTTCATTTTTCACGCGTCACATTATTTCCAATATATTCTTTATTTAATATATAATGGTAATAATGGTAAAAAACCGTTAATATACGTTTTTAAAATATATATAATATATTGTACCTATTTCGCGCTTTTAATTTTTGTTGATAGTCTCTGAAATTATCTCCAACAAAATACGGCAATTAATTTTATGTGCGAGTCGCCAAATAAACGATTGAAGAAGATTTGAAGAATAATACAATTAATACAGCACGGACGAAACACACTCGAGCAATTACACAACAAATTGCAGCAGACTGCGCGAACACGATAAACAACAATTTCTACGTTGCGAGACGTGCGTTATTTGTAAAATAAAATAGCTAATTCAGGACGCGCTAATTAATTATGCTCGAAACAACGGGGGTTATAGCATCCTCGCGAGCGTACAAATTTTCATAGTATGCAAAATTGCAAATAACTCGATCTGAATTTATTAATTCGATTAATTGAATGTCCCGTTTCCGAGTCGATGATAGTCTCTCCTCCCCTCTCTTTCTTCCTCTCTCTCACTCTTCCCCCCTCCCCTCTCTCTCTCTCTTACACATTAATGCGTTATTACCGCAGGCGTAATTCGCCGTAAATTATCTCATCGAAAATTATCTTTGCCGAAACGGTCGCTGCACGTTTGCCGGTAATTGTTATTGCAAAGGATAACTACAATCAGTCCATTTCTCGTGTCAAGATTTGAATCCGATTTAATGCGCGCGTTAAAATCAATAAACCATAGATACTCTAGAATAATTACTGCTTTTAATCATTCAATATTTACGTAAATGTTTAATCTTTAGAAGACGAAGATCCATTTTTAAAAACTTAACTTGAATACATTAAAGAAAATATTAAATTTTAAATAAATATTTCTTTAAACAGTTCTAAGTAAATATTTACAAAATGTAAACATATATTTATTTCATATAAAATCATTAATTTAACTTACTAATCTTTAATTTTTTATTGAGTAAATATTTATTTACTCTTATTGTTAGTACTATTAAAAAATATTAAGATTTAATAAATTTTTTTTTAGTGTAAAATTTGTTATTGTTGCGTTTCGTGGTATTTCTTGTCTCAAAATATAACATTGTTTCTGCATCATTATAGTGACTTTCTTCGTTTTTTAAGGTTAATATAAAAATTATACGTATATATAATATTTTATTTTAGAAAAGATTATTTTGCGTAGCAAATGGTGACCAAAATCGAGAAAAGAACCAAAAGATCTAAACATCAATACGATAAAATCACCGAAAATCTCTGATAAAGAATCCACCTTGACTGATCAGATTCCGCTCTTCTCCCCGAACAAATAAAAACTTTACTCGGTCGTTGGCACTTGGAAAGCTTCCTAAGTCTGCACCTTAGCCTGCTTTAAGAGGCTCGCAAGCTTCGTACGCGGGTCGCCGACCTGAGCTTAATACGTACACTTATCACGCTGCAATGATCTTGTTAGCAACTTTCGTTCATCGGCGTCTGGAGGCGGAAAGACGGAAGGGTGGTAGGAGCTTTCGAGCTTAGAGATGGTTAAACGCGCTTTATTGGCTTTGGAAGCCTCGGTAAAGCTCACCTCGTTCCAGAGCAATGCAAACTTCGACTCTCGAGAACGAGAACTGCTTTATTTGTCGTCTTGTTTCGAAGAAATGAATCGAACGCAAAATCGATCAATTATTCAACAAAATAAAGAAAATATATACTATCTATATTTAAAAAAAAAAAAAGTTTTTCTTAAAAAATATTTAAATGTCTTCGAAAGAGTGAAACAATCGGATTTCTTCACTTATTCAAATTTCGTGTTTTTACTTATTATGCATGTAAAGAAATACTTTTGCTAAAGTATCTAAAAATTTAACTAGATATAAATTGAGAAAATAATTAAAATAAAGTAGCTGTTTCGAGTCTTGACTCTGATTAGAAAGTTTCTGATTCAGTCGAACGCTGAATGAAATGAGTTTTGTTTCGTGTTCTCCAATTAAAATTAATCAATTTGAAGTTCTCACTTACCCACATCCTTCGAACCACCCCATGTTCCCAGCTGAGCTTGTCGGGCTAATCGGGACAAAGCGTCGACATAAACTCGCGACGCCGCCGCAGCTCCTGAAAAGGTAGTTATTGTTAGTTATGATTTCGTGTTGGCGTTAATGTAGATTGATTCATTAATTTACATTAATATCTGTTTATAAATTCATAAATTGTAATCAATCTTTTATTAATTTAAAAACATTAATAAATCTTATTTTAATATCTTTAAATGAATATTTCAAATAGTTTGTGCCAACACAATGCGATTTCAACGCAGATGAACTGATATTTGCAGGGAGTAATGCGTAAGTAAAGGGACTAAAAAACATGCTCATGCGTTTCTTTCTTTATGTTCGATTGGAGAGACATAAACGAGATACGCTCCCCGAACAAGCGTCAATATAATAAAAAGACCGAAGCTACTCTCGTGGTTATCAATGGAAAACGTTCCTCGTTCAGGCCTGCTCTCGTTAGAGGTTATGGGGTAGAAAAATTGGGACAATCCGGGAAAGAAGTGGGAAAGACAAGCGGTGGCAAAACGAGACGGGGGAAAGCAGTGGTAGGTATATCGGTGGAAATTGTGTGTTCCACCCCCGCGGGCAAATCCCTCATAAATAGCGGGCTTGTACGCTACCTAACGGACTTGAAGGACGAAAGAAAAGAGAGAAAAAGAGGGTGAATGACGTAGGAAGGGAAGGGGTGGCTAGTCGGACAAGAAACCGTGCGTGCTGTATCTCTGGAGAAACTCGCAGAGAGGCTGTAGGGTCGTTTTATGGACCGCGCCTTCCCGTCGCGATCATCCCCTTTCGTTTCCAACCCCTTTCTCTCCCTTTCGAGAAATCGAGCTGTACTCGAAATGCATTTGTTTCATTAAAGCCTAGCAAGAATTCTAGTTATTCGCCAAGTGCAAGTGGGGTTATATATCTGCGAGGGTCCCAAAATTAATTCAAACCTCTGCAAATGTATATTAAAATTTTTTTTATGTAATTTTTTTAATCAAGAGATTTAAATTCTACCTAAAAGTTTTACGAAATAGTTTCAATAATGGTTCCAATGCAGGATTGGGAAAGTTATTTTGTAAAAGTAAATAGTTATAGTTTTTTTTTTCTTGAAAGTTTACAGGGGACAATAGTAACGTTAATATTTCTTAGACTATAATAAATATGTGTATGCGACTGCATAAAATTCTGTAGACAAATCGGCATTGAATCGTTCGTCACTGGTTCTCGCGAAACGTGCACGAGTGCAGAAGCAGAAATTTCTTTTTTCTTGCATCAAGTAAATTTTATTGCACAAAATCTAAAAATTCTGTTTATAACGAAGATATAATGTATTACCTTATGTTTTAATAATTATCTGCGTTGATAGTTTGTATATTTGAGTTGATTTTTGTTTAGGTTTTTATTTTAAAAATTTACAATAAATCATAAAATACCATTAGAGAACAATAGTAACATGTCTGGGATTAGTTGTAACGTTACAATTGTCCCCAAACTTACTTGATTTTATTTTAGTATTATTTTGTACAATATTTGTATTTTTCTTCATAGAATGTTGCGTTAATTAACGAGAAAACGCAAGATAGATAAAAGAAAAATTATATAAAAGAAGTGTCTTTATACAAATAGACATTTAAAGAGGTTATAAAGAACCTGTTATCCATTCGTGTAGCTGTAAGAAAGAATATGACTTATTTAATTATGTATTTCTGGCAAATGTGATACAATCCCTCTCTACTGTTATCTACGGGGGTGGAACGGTTGTGACAAAATTTTTCATTGTCTTTAAATAAACATAATTTTTTTCTAGTTATATAAAAAAATTAAATCAAAGAAAATTTTGTAGCTAAATAAATTCTAAAGATGCATATTTTTTAAATGTGAATATTATATTTTAACTGTTATAACACTTCAAAGTCAAAATGTTGCTTTTGTCCCCGGTCTCTTCTACTAAAATCCTATTAGCTATTAAATCCTTGGTACAGACATTTACGTTATTTACAAAGTGTGATAATTATCAGGGAGTTAAAGAGATATATATATATTAATCATAAATTGTTTACTGAACACTTCATTCTGGTCAATCAATATTTTGACGAATAAGTTTAAAATACAAAAAATAACTATTAATTATTATTAAAATATAATTTAAGTTGTAGTCGTAATGTTGTAAGTGCACTGGCATAATATGTCAGTGTACTTAAAAATATTTTTAAGACTGTTATTTGTTTTATGATAATTTTCAAAAATTCAGAATATATTTGACAAGTCTGATGCGAAAGGATTAATAACACCGCAATTTAATTTTCGTTTCGGAGAGAAGGCCTGTCATCCTCAATTAAAGTTCCCAAAACGGAAAATTTCAGCCTGTTTCGCGTGGCGAAACGTTAAGTTTCCCCTCAGCGGTAGATCGCAAATACAAGGAACGGCAAGGGATGAGGGTACAAGAGTGAATTTATGCTTCATTCGTACACGTTAGGTATACACGAGGAAGAAACGAGTGGAGCGTAAATTATGGCACTCTTGAAGCTCCACCTCTTCCTTCTTCTCTCTCTCTCTCTCTCTCTCTCTCGTCGGCCTCCTCCCCCGCACCGTCCACCGACCTCAAATACAGTGCTCGTTTCCGGAGGACGGCTTTTATTTATTGTTTCATACTACTGAACACGCGCCATTCTTCGGTGCGAGAAAGTTTATTTAAAAAAAATTATATACATGATACTCCCTTTTTTTAGTCAGCCCCAGTTTTCATACAGCTGAGGTGACTCATTTGATGATTTTTTTATTCCTATGATAATTGGGGGCTTGTAACTTTTCCATTAAGTTCTACGTGTGTGCGGAACGTTAAAAAAATTTAAAAGCATGTTATTTCATTAATATGAAATTGAAATTCCCTTGGGTATTGTTTCAAAGTTTCCAAGTCACGAACAATTGGAATTAAAAAATCATGATTTAAACTTCAGGAATGGCCATAAAAGCAGCATTGTTCTCTTCATTATTCATAATTATATACGCCGTGTTTATCACTCACGTACACGTTATTATACTATATTTATCATAATTACCTTTGTAAAAAAAATATCAAAATGGAGTAATAATAGTAGCTAGAATATGTGCCCGATTTCGCCTAGTAATAATTTTGCCGCGGACTGCGCTTCATATCCGAGTTTTACGATACAGAATTTTGCGACGACATCGAAACTCGCACGTCGACAGCTGTCGCCGCCATTTTTCGCGTATGTTTCGTTGCAGCCTCCAGCGAGACATACGTGAACCAAAAAAAGAAGAGCGAAAAAGAAAAATACGATTTCCCTTGTATTCGTTTCTTCTTTTCTATTTTTTATTGCGGGACAAAGTCTGCGAGGAAATTTAACAGCGCGGGAGATTTAACTGCAGTTTCCCACGTTGTCAATTTCGATTATCGTCAATCATTTTCATTATTCCATTTCTCTCTAATGTCCCGCAAATAAACTGTTACATAAATTGGAAAAATATTTTCCGTAAAATTTTCACAAAATTTTTTATGTATTTGTTAATCAATTGAAATTTGAAATTTGTAGGAAATTTATCGTGGCTTCGTCAATTCTATCGTTTACATTATTATTTAATATTAATTTGAATATGCTCTAAACATATACAGTGTGACAAAAAAGTTGGTAATTAATAAGATATCAAAGTTTTAATAGAATATAACTAAGTTAATAAGATGTAATTAACACTATACAGAGTTTGTTTTTTTAATATACGTTACTATTCGGGTAGCAAACTAATGTCAAAATGATGACAAATAATGTTAGATATTTTGCTACCAGGAATTGATAAATACAAAAAAATTTATGACCAAACATTTTTGTCATCCCGCAAATATCGAAATACAGATTAAGTTGCAAATTTCTACAAATATTTTAATTAAGTGTTATATTTCCATAATTATTCTAATTCTTATATTTTTACAATTAATAAACATATTATTCAATAACATTTCATCTCTACTTTTATATTATTTCGTATATTATGTGTATCAGCATATACAATAGTTATTCTCAATTCGCAGGAAATTCTGCGTTGGAATTCCATGTGCAAATATTCCGAGTTTCAAGCACCCCAAGTAGCCAGCATATTATTAAAACGACGAATATCGAACATCGCGGAATACGCGGTATAAACGTAAGCAGAAATATCCAGTGCTTCACACCATCCCCCTTGTCGCTCGGGAATGCGTAAACCGTTTGGAACATAACTGGATGGTGGAGTCGATGGTGGAAATGCTGACTCGCCCATCCCCTTGTTTGCGGCTGTTTCAGCAACCCCCGAGCGACTCCGGGGATTGGAAACAGGCCGAGTTCGTCATCGGCGACGCACCCCATTGTCCAACGGTCATCCCTCGTCTTCCCCCAGTTGTCGGCAAACTTCGGACTGTCCTGTATCAACCCTTCACCGCAACGTTCCTCATCCAGCCCGTCTCGGAGACATCTCGATATCGATATACATGGTATATCGGGTTATATCAGGTTCGCAGAGAGCCCGCACTCGCTTTCGCCGACGGGAATTCAAGACACAGTGCTATACTGTTCGTATCTGAAGATATGAACAGTATTGGATATTCAGATTCATGGGCATTGCCAGAGAAATCAGAATATTCGCAGCTTCAAACATTTTGAAACTTGACCATAGCATTCTCCAAGAATATAGAATTAGAATTTCGAAAGTAATTTTTAGACGTCATTACATTTTTAGAATTCGTTACATTCTTAGACGTGTCTTAAACAGTTAAGAACATTCGATACATTTTGACGATTTTTAAATTTCATCACATGTTTCGTACAAATCTTTTCTAAATGATTATATAACTGTAGATTGCGCACCTCTTATCGCGCAATCCAAAGTAGCCCCCTTAAATCTGTATTATATTTTAAAAAATATGACGTTTTGAGCGTAGAATTTCTTCCCAGAAAGACATCTTTTGTTATATTCAAAAAGATCGATTTCTTTTTTTAAACAATTAAAATTTACTTTTATGTATTAAAATTAACATTTCTAATTAAAGCGGAAATTAGATAAGAATAAATCAAATAAAAAAAAAGAATTCTATTTTCGATAGAAGCGGATCTCAGTGCTTAATAATATTCACATAGATAGATTAACAAATATCTTCTTTCAATTCTAAATTACAGGTTCAAACCTTGACTAAGATGATATTTTTCGCAATAATTATTCTGCAGTGTTTTTAAGATACTTATTTCCATCGTTATTAAATTGGCGATCAATGTACAATAATTTGTGATGTTATTTCCAGCTTCAGTTTATGATGCGTTTCAAGTCCGACAAATCAAATCGATACTCAGTTTACAAAACAGAAGAATGTATTTGTAAATTCATATATGATTATAATATATTATTAAGCAGCAAGATATTGCCTCGACCAAAAATAGAATTAGTTACCTAATATTTCCAGACTCGTAAAAATCAGTTGAATTATCGCTGCATTAGAAACTTTCCACAAATTTGCTTTAAATTGTAATTATTTTCCGAAAGTCCAACGAGGCGGGCAGAAGGAACTCCAAAATGCTTAACGCGTAATTAAGGAGCTGCTTTGAAGGATGGCTTCTTAGCTCGGTGCGTCGTTTATCAGTGCTTGCGAGCTTGCTTAGAAGGTACAGAGATAATAAATGAACGGCGGGAGTTTCTAAGCGGCTTAATTGCTTATGAGGGTGTTTACCAGGGCTCTTAGACCGGCTTCGCCAAACGCAACAGGCGCGAGTGAGTACTATCAAGATTTCGCGCGGTATTAATGTAGATTAATGAAAAACTTCATTGCCATTTTGGCTGCAACTTTTCCTATTTCTTCGCCGACAGTTCCCACGAGCTATCGGCGATTATTAATGGACTCACGTCTTGACTTTCGCGTCCAATCGCTTTTTTTTTTATCGAGATCTACACTTAAATGGAATTTTTTGCTCATTATAAACTTCGGAGAACTTTGATTCTTTCGCTTTATATTTTTACTTATGCAGGTTAGATGTAATTCTTAAGACGCAACAAGATGTAAACTTACAAATTTTATTATCGATATCTCATAGTTATCATAAAATCTTATAGTTTTTAGTATCAATAAAGTACTCGTAAATAAATGAGAAAATTGGAACAAGGAATTTTTATCAATGTTTTATTTAAAAATTTTTAAGAGTAACTCTAAAATGCTATCAACCAATAAGTATGCCTGCAATTATCATTAGAAGGTCCAATCTGCCATGTTAAAAGTTAGAATAACAGAGATTTAAGCTTTTAAAAATTCTATTCGTTTTTTTATATATTATTTTGTACTCCTTGTAGTCAGTATTGTAACAGAGACTGTGATAAGTGATTTCAATTTTTTTTTTATATAGTTTTGTATTGTGTTTTATAGTTACGTATTTTATTTAAGTATTTAAGTATGTGAGGAGACGTACCACACAATAAGATTAACGATACTTCGTATCGTTTCAAAATTGAATTTAATAACGTGCTTATTTTTTTCTTTCCCTTTCAATTAATCATTAGGTTTTATAAAAGTCTAGATTACAAATATTTTGTGATTAAAAGTGTAAAATATATAAAAAGCTTATGTTACATTAATTAGAGTGATCTATTTTCTTGTACATGAAATATCGATAGTAATAGTGTATTGATAACGATTCCAGGGAAGCATTAAAGGATTCTGTTGCTATGCACAATACGTTAATCAGAAATGCAGAGAACAAAAGATTATCTACCATTAAAAAAATAAAATAAAATAAAATATAAATAATGTACACAAACAATACATAAATAAATGTAAATAAATAATGCAAAATAACGTAAGCGGTTCAATGATATAAATACGATATCATCCACTTCTTCGTCCCTTGTTATTTCTAAATTCGCCATTCGCACCCTCTTGGCAGACGAGAGTCCTTAGCAAGCGGCGTAAATGTCTTTTCACCCTTACCATCTTCGCAGCGGTATCCCGAGGGGTAGTTTTAATATGAGTCTCGCAGTGCTTAACGACGCCGACGTCGACGCCATAGCTGGATGCCACGTCGGAAAATGCAATGGAATGACACAAGGTCCATGGCAACTCCTGAATTCCAGTCATCTTCCCTTTTCAACGGATCCAATCGAACACTATATCGAGTATTATATTGTACATTCGAACGTATATCATACGTAAGAATAATCTATTTAGTCATTATCGTATCAGATAGTAACAGTCAGCCTTACCGTTACATAACTTTCAAAAAATTCTTTCTGCAAGATTCGATCTGTACAGATTATCTCAAGTTTTAATATAGTAACTATGTATTACGTATTATCATTATCTGACTGGTATACTATCTCTTATATTTTACACGATTTTATAATAGATTTGATAAAGTATTTTTTCTTAAGAAATGATAACTGCGATCATGTTGAATATCATGAAATTCTGAACAATCGGTAAATCGCTTGCAAATAATTTATGATCTCCGTGAGACATTCATCAATATCGCTATGTAAATTGGATAACTTTTATCTATAATGATTTTTCTATAACGATGAAAATGAATTTTATGAATTTTGTTTTATCTGAGGATGGCTCAATCCAAGAACCGAAACATGTAATGGAATGTGTTATTTATAGAATTTTTATGCATTTTATATATTATAGTTTTTGCATTGATAACTAATTACATTGATTCTTATGGCTAAAAATTAAAAATTAAGACTTAATAAAATTCATTCATAAATTTCTTAATCTTTAATTTTATCTTTAAATAATTCTTAAACTGTGAAAAAACGGATGTAAATCGTTTTTTAATTAATAATGTTCATTAATTTAAAGATCCCTTTTAGAGACATATATTAACATATCTTTCTGCCATTTTTTTATCTAAAATTCTAACGCAAAAAAAATCAAAATTTCTACATTTTCTAGATACGTCGCAAATGTTGATGATAAAACTATAAATCTTAGGTTTCAATATAATATTTACATATGTATTTATTATAATGCATTGCACACAAAATACCATAATTTTTTAGTCTGCATGAATGATAAGAAATGTAAAATTTGGAAGATAACAATTAATAGATTACATTAAAGTTACTAGATATACAAAGTACTATAATTTATTTGATATTCTGGCTTCATAATTCTGGCTTATTCAAAACTGAGTACAATTATCTTAACCTTTATCAAGTTAAAATAATAGCACTAAATTACACAGTGTTGCAATATTCGACATCATTTTGGCTCCAAATATTAAAAGCAATTGGGATTGCAGTGCTTTGTATATCTAAGATTCATTCAAGGAGACGATATTAATACTATTTACGTTCGTCTGTCTGTATTTAATAAACGATAAAGATAGAATGACACAAATAGCACTATAGCGTCTTCGCGCGAACGCAATTCCCTAGTGACTTTAATGTAATTAGTTTGAAGCGACATGCAGCTCCGGTATTTTAAGAATCAAAAGC
Source organism: Acromyrmex echinatior (assembly GCF_000204515.1). The sequence goes on along the minus strand of NW_011627660.1, from coordinate 478,324 downwards.
ACGAAATAAAAGTGTATTCGCGTAATTATGAACGTTGCAAAAGACGCGCGAAAGATCTAAAAGGGGCAAAATTAATTTTTATAAAAGATAAGAAAGAGAGAGAAAAATAGGAAAAAATGAAACGTGAAGCGACGAAGCGGCGATCTGGCGACGTCGCCATTTTACATTCCGGAAGTGAATACCGCGGCGCGAGCGATAATCGTGAATTAAGAGGCGCCGGCTAATCGACATACCCACCCTTTCAATTTTCACCCCTTAGCTTAGTAAAACAACGCCCTCGCCGTGTCGCGAGAAGGAGAGACCGGGAGTGAAAGAGAGAAAGAGAGAGCGATTGTCTCTAGTGATTACGGTTTCCCGAGTTGTTTGCATTTAGGAAGCCATCAACGCTTAATCGCATTCCTTCCCGCCTCGGGAAATTGCAGTTTTCGGCGACGAAAACGGAGAAGCGAAAAGAGCAAGGCGAGGAGGATGGGATTGTAACGGTGTTGTAACGTTTACAAAAATGCTCTTTTACATCGGCTAGTCCTCGCGGCCGGCGTGTAAAAAGTAAGCGTCGCGATGCTGAATTCCGTTGGCGTGATTGCGCGATAAATGCAATACAAAGTTCGTTAAATATTTTCGCCAGGCTGAGCTGACGAGGGAATTCGACCCTCTCGCATCCCCTTTTTACCAAAATTCGCGGCAATAAATTGTAGTGACAGCACGCGCGCCATAAATATAAATAAAAATGATAGCAAAATAATCCAGATAAGACAACGCAAAAATTTAAATTTCATATCAAGTAATCTAATACCGGAGGGGGGGAAGGGTGTTTTTTACCAGAGCACCCAGTATATCAAGCGAGCGCACCAGTTAAAAGCTCTCACGAGCGGAATGCTTGGCGCGGAAATAAACCGCGGGGGTGAGAAAAAGGCAGAACGGTCCTTCGAGAGGGAATAATGAAATTAGAAGCGTCTGCCACCCCGACCGCAACGAGAGACGGAGAGGGGCGGAGGTAGAGAGTGAGAAAGGCAGGGGAAAGTTGAAGGGAGGTTGCCCGGAAGCGTCGTCGGTGCTGAGTAAAAATAATTGAATCGCACAGCGCGGGGGCTGCACTGTCCAGAATAAAGTTTACGTTTCAACCCCCTCTCCTCCCCCCCCCCTTTAACAATCCCCGCTCTTCTCTCATTTCGTTTCCCAACCCCCGCTATGTACTTCAACCGTGCCTTTACCTTTCCTCTGTCTCCCCCTACTTCTCCACTGCGAAAACGCAACCCCTCGACCGCCACCTTGTTGTCTCATATTTCCATCTTCCTTCTGGAATTTCCAAGGGGTGACCGCCCTTCAACCCTTTCTGCTTCAGCTCTTCCGCGCGATTCCCACGAGGTTGCAGTGGAATAATAAAGGAATAGAATGACTTTAAGATAGATGAGGGCACTCCTTTGCACTCTTGCTTGTTCACTGTTTGTTTCCGCGGTTTCTGACAGGGTCAGCTATCTTCTTCGATAACGCATACTGCGAAATTTGGATGATCTTTCAGGGTTTATTTCTAACAATTGCGAAAAAAAACGCGATTTTTAATTTATTAAACCAAAAAAATCACCCTATTAATTTATAATGCATCTCTTGTAAAACTGAAGTTTCAAAAATAATAGAAATGAGAAACTGAGAAAAACTTAACGAGTATGAAGTTCCCTGCTTACAAAAATCTTATTGTTAATTAATTTAGTTTCTCGATTCATTCAACATCCAATCACTAAACGTGCATACCACTAGGATTCATTTATAACCAATTAAAGTGCATGTTGACTAAAAATACTTTTATTTACTAATAAAGAAATTCATGATGATTATAAACTTTAAATCGAGTTTAGCCAATAAGAAGTAGCCAAAAAATATATATTGTAATTGTGGAGATTTTTGATAATAATCGATCCACCTAAATAAATAAAACGCATTTCTTTCTTTCTTTTTTTATCACTTCATTGTAACAGTCAATCATAAAAATGAAAAAAAAAAAAAGATAAAAAATGTGACAGATACCTAATTAGATTATTTTTATAATTATGTATTATTATTTATATAATTGTATTATTTATATATATATTATATTATATTATATTATTATTTAATTCATAATTATTATATTTCTGTCATTAATTCTGCCACATATTATTCAGCAAAGAAAGTTTAGTTATTACGTGGTACTTATTTTCATGAAATATCGGTTCTCGTGTAAACAACTCTATGGCGCTCCGTCGTCCCACGAATGGGAGATACTGGAGAGAGCGCGCAAATGAGGAAAGAATCGGGGATGATTTATGGGGTGCATGCAGATGCTGGCATAACAATATTATTGTAAACTTTGCGATTGCGGCATTGTTGAAGTGCCGGGAGGTGGGTCCATCGAGCAAACGCGCGAATAATGGGGGTGGCTCGAGTTTATTTGCACCCCCATCTTCGTCGGCGGGAGGATCGTATATTTTCGCGAGGCAGACACCCCGATACACGGAGGGTCGAAGGACGCGGTGCGACTCCGAAAATGAGAAAAGAATGAGCAGCCATGTTTCGTTCATGAAATGTATCAAGAAAATCTTAAATCATTATTATCGAGATGATCAAAATATAATTATGATAGGAGAAGAAAGTTGAGATTTCACATTCGTGAAACAATTCGTGCACGAGATAAATAATAAGAATCGTCAGTTCGCTAACTAAGATATCAAAGTAATCAACGAATGAAGTGTATAATTAACATTTTGTCTTACTAATTAGATACACCGAGTGAACTCAGAGCATTACTAATCAATTTTAGTGTTAAATTAACATAAATTTCTATCTATACATAAATTTAGCATCGAGAATACTTTGATTTATACTTTATACATATATGTATATTGTGAATTTTAGAGAGGTTTCAACTTTGCCAAAAACTATTATTTAAAAAAATTTTGTTGTTAAAATTGTTTATTTAAAAATGTATTTTAATGTAAAAAATTTACTTATAATTACATTGTATAAAAAATAATAATAGAGGCACAGAAGACCGAATACAAAAATTCGTGTAGCAAAAGATTCACGTTGAACATAAATAAATTATAAGGATCTCATTTTTTCACACTTTTACGTCGTTTCTTAATATTTACATATTTCTGCGGTTTATAAAACGCAGAAGGAATTTCACGAAAGAAAAAAATGGCGGTTATCTCGAAGGAAGGTCGGCGAAGGAAGCGGAGAAGATCGAAAGAACGCGCGATATCGCGAAGGATAATATTTAAGGATTATTCCGCCTCGAATGCCAGCTATTCCGACCCATTAATATCGCTCAGCTGGCAAATTGGATTAAAGGGAATCCATTTAAAGGGATATTAGAGGACCGTATCGCGGAAGGCCGGTCCTCCGTGATTTCTTTTCACTTCGAGGACGAACTGCGAGATAAATCGAGTTTCTCCAACAGATGACATCCATGATTGAATGCTAATGACCCTTTCATTCAATTCGATCCGATTGTCACAATCCTGTTTTCACTGCTATTACTGTAATTTTTGAACATTATGTTATGATAATTTTACAGTAGAGTTAATTTCCACTTCTTTCTTTCAACAGGAAGAATCGCGATTGCAACGTTTTGTCATAAATCGTCATATCAAACATAAATGGCAAACATTCGGCAAAAATTAATATAAAATTTTATATTATTACTATATATATGTATATATATTATTTTATATTATTATAAACTTTTTTCTGACTCGCACTTTTTGGCGACAAAGTATAATTGTATGAATGTACCTTTATAACCGGAAGGTGTTTTGTTCGCAAAAGTATCGATAACTCTTGTAATCGATAACAGAGGGAAAATTTCCCACCTGAGCGCGACGATGAGCAGCGGCCATTCGCTATTAATTTCCGGAAAGAAATAATAATTTTCCGCAAAAAGCATAGAAATTTATTCACTGGGTCTATGGGTTGATATTAATAACCGTCGCGTCGATAATAACCATCGTGAAAATTAAATCGAATTCCAAACATGCTCGTTCGTGGCGAACGAGAGCGGGGTGGAAAGCGGGGGCTGAAACGGGGATCGAACTTCCTGTTCCAGGGACGACACGTCCTAGGTCGGGGTTAATTAGTGGTGCGGCACGCCGCGATTAGCCGGACGCGATCGATCCACAGCTGCGTGACGGTTCCATTAGCACACCCGGTATGCAGGTCCGGTCGGACGCGGATACGTAAGGTATTCGCTATTAAGGGGAAATACGAGCGGATTCCGGGTGATACTACAGCGGAAACTCCATTTACCGCTTCTTGCACGCGTATGCGCGCGCATTATCGCCATCATCATCATCATCGCTCTATCGCGGATTCAGCGGGCGAAAGTCCATTTAATTTAAACGCGGGCCATTTAGATTGGAATTGGCAAAAATTCCGAAACGGTAATTTTACACATACATTGTTAAATAGGAAGCAATAGTAACTTAATCCCTCGAGTTAAAAATAATAAACTTTGTTATTTGTAACTTCAATGTGTCAAAATGTAAATTAATTCATTTCTGTGATTGGTTTCAAAGTAATATTTTATATTAATGTATTTAATAAATAATGAATTACATTTGAGTCAATGTAATACATTTTCTTAATTAAATTGTTTAATTCACTCCCTTGTTTTAGTTAAATAATGATATATTGAATAGGAGCAAAATGGCAACCTACAGAAATGATTAAAAATAAATTTTAAATTCGAAATTGGATATAATTTGACATTATAAATTTAACGGTACACCTGTCAAATATCATGTCAAAAACGATATGAATTTTACTAATATATTTATTCACAAAAAACCTATATGATTATGCAACAAATATATTCATATTTATTTAAGTATTTAAACAAAATATAGACTATAATAAAAAATAAGCTCCAATAAGCAATCGTTACCTTTTAACTATAACCGACACTTCGATGATGTTAAATAAAAAAAAAGAAAATAAATTTTTATTAATTTTTGTCGTTATAATATTTAGATTTGGTGAGGAAATTTGATTTTAGAAATTTTGAAAAATATTTTAGAAATTAAATGATACATTTTTTATAAGTACAATCTGTTTGATATGACATATAATTTTACATAAGTCTTCATTTGATTTCAGACAACATATAATTTTATATAATAAGTTTTTATTTGAGATGACATCATTTTTATCCTCAAAAACACTAAAAAATATCTTATATTTTAATTGTCTTATACATCGATTTTATCTGTTTATTCGGTAATGTTTAGAAATTAATATTTCGTTAACTATTGCGAAAATTGCAAAATGATATACGACTTTCCGACTCAGTTTTTTATTAGGAATTAGTTATTATATGATTAGTGAGCGTTATTTCAGATACATCCTGTATACCATGATTTTTTTGCTAGTTTCATTGTTTCTACCGATTTCTGTTTTCTCTTGAAGGTTTGCAAGCTATGTACAAATAATAGAGCAGAAATAAATGCAAAAATGAAAATATTCGTAATCATATTCAATAAATATTCAAATAGAATGAATAACTAATTATTCTTGAGGAATAAAAAAGAAGTGTATTCGAATGGGTATTTCCATTCATTTTTTATTCATTTTTTATTCGGATATTAAGTGTATTCATCAGGAATTGCAGTAAAAAGTCACTTGCTCTCTCTCAATTGTTCCATTACATTATGTTAAATTTCTTCATTTCTTTTCGTTACACTATATTGCACTATAAAGACAAATCATTGTATTTTCTATATCAGTTCAAACACACGCATTGCGCTTTACCGATAACGTCGACACCAAATATCAATTTATATATTTCCCCACCCTCTTCTTCTCGTTCACGGTTTAATATTACAGATCCCAAAGTGGAAGAACCCAAAAGTGGGGGTTCCCATTGATTATGTTACTCGGTAACATTATCAGGCGATATCATAAACCGTCGTGTACCGCGCTTATCAATGCCAATATAAAAGCATAGCGTTTCGCTGCGATAAGGTCGCCTCTTTTTTGCGGCTATATTATACTTTTTCACGACGCCGCGAAGGATTCCCTACGTCAGTCGAGATCCGCAGACGAGATGGGTTGCCCTCTATCTCTCGCGCATAATTCAACCTCCCCCCTTCCCCCACCTCCCCCTTTCATCCCCGCGTTTATTACGCGTTTTATTTATGCGCATTACGCGACCGACACGACGCAAAGCGACGCGACGCCGAACGTTTTTTATGCAAAACGGAGTCATTTTCGCGTAGCGCATCGCACGACTCTCTCGATCGCGTAATATTCGCGAAAATAACTTCCGCCGCTTTTTTCCCCTTCCTTCCCACCCTTCCTGCTGCGGTGAGATTTTCGCCACGGTGCAAATTGCAGTCGCGGAGAACGCGAGTGGAATATATTAACTGGCGGACTTTTATGCTATGTTCGGTAAAGTTAAATACACGACGTTAAAGTATGTGTGCGGTGTCCTAAAATATCGTCCCTTTAACTAAAATATCTTTGACGAGAATTTCGAGAATTCCGCAAAAAAGTTGATCATCTCGCTGAGAGGTAAAAAAAAACTTACGTTATTCAACAATTGTATAAAATTAAAAACGATCAAATTGCTTTGTGATAATATTGAAATAATATTAGACAAAAAATTTTAGTGCCACAAAAAATTATAATTATACTGGAACTAAATATTGTAATTGTGTTTGAAACTCCTCCCTCTTTATCTTAGTTAATATGTATCATTCTCGTATTAACGATTAAGATGTATGTAATTACAGCATTATTTTTTTGTGACAACATTAAGATAATACTAAATAAGTTTACTATCGTAAAAAAAATGAAAATTGCACGACAGAACTAAATATTGTAGTTGTATTTGGAACCCCCCCCCTCAACTTGCAATTAGCTAATATTTCTCGTACTGATAATTAATCTATATGTATAATTACAATAATATGATACATTTTATACTGTAATAAAATATACTGGGAACATATAATATTATATTTCTCGAAGTATTCCGTAATATCGCTCTGACACGAACAATACAGCGATGGCGAACATTTCGCGAACATTTACACACCCCTTTCTACCCCGCACCCCTGACCCCGCAAAGTGTAGAACAAACGACGGGGCTTGACAGTCGCGAGTGCGGCCGGCGTAACTCGATACTCTCGCGATATTTTCGACCCTTCGAGAGGAAATCGATATTAAAGAGCGACCAGCTCGGCCGGAAAGGGGATGATGATGATCGACAGGGGAGGTGAAAGGGGGTAAAGAGATGGCGCGAAATTGAAATCGCGGAGCCTCCCAGGTCCAAACTACAAGGGGTAAAAAGAGGCGACGGGGTGATCCGGAGTGTAACGGGGAAGGGAGGAAGGGAGACGGGGAGGAAAACGGGTGGACATGTGCCGGCGGGAAAATTGAGCGTTTCACCTGCACAGATTCCATAATTAAAATCAGTCAGTACCCTCGCTCGTCATTGTCCACCCCATACCGGACCGGGATTCACCCCTACCCCTGCACCCTTTCCCGTGCAGCTTCCTCCACCCCGGGATCACTGTCACCCTCCTGTCCACATTCGACGTCTCCCGCGCATTTTTGCGCTATTTAACGAGAAAACTTTTCAAATCACATTCGCTGTGACTCCCCGTGACCATCGACCACCGTCGCGTTTCCAACCCTGGAAACCATCCACTCGTCCGGCATTCTGCGTGAAAAAATCCGCAGTTTGTAAACGCCCGGAGCGAATAAATGACGATTATCGCAAATAACTTCGTACTTATCATTACCTTTTGACTGTACGTTATTTTAGATTGGTAATCGTTTGCAAAAATTCGTGGAAAGCCACCGTTAGATTATATTATATAATACTATTGTAAAATTTATAAGAATAGAGCAGGAGCATAAAAGTATAATGTTAAACGAATGCAGAACTTTCAACATTACACATAATTTAAAAATTTGGCGATGAATTTAATAAATTTAATAAATTTATTCTGCACACAAACGCCTAATATATCTCATCGTTATCTAATCAAAACGTTTTATATACGAGTATTGTAAAGTATACGAAGAAATATTTTCTAAGCAATATGTAATACTTATTGCTCTCTAAAATTCCGTCCGTTTTTAGTACTTTCCGACATATGGAGGGAGAAATGATACTGGAAAAGACGTCTCGTGCATCTTTCGATCGAATGAAAACGCGGAACTCATGATATTTAAGTGGCGTCCTTAGGAGGCAGACGGAAAATCGGAGAAAGGACGCAGGACGAAGAAGACGACGGGCAGGAGGAGGAAAGAAGAACCAAGTTCCTTGCAGGATTGAGCTCCTCAAAGTAGCTCGACGAGTCGTTATAAATTGTCGCAGAGTCGGATCCCGATAGGGTGCCGTATATATGGCAGGGGTATGGGTATAAGTTCGACAATCGGCGAGTTCCTTCCGGTGGAACAAATTAATTCTACTAAGAACAAAGACGACTCGGGATAAATTCGCCGTTTTTAGCTGGCATTTTGATAACGCTGCCGGAGTTTGATTGGTTAATTAAGAAGGCTGAAATTTCACAACTTTCTTCGTATTCGAATTATTTGAAAATATGATTTAATTAAAGTTTAATAATGAAAGCTCTTAAAAAAATATGTTTAATTATGGTAATAGTTGTTGAAGTTGTTCAAAAAAATTAATAAAATTAAGATTATGAAATACTTGAAAAATTCTTAAATAATAAAAAATATATATTATATATATCGACATTTTTGTTTTGTTTATAAAATTTATTATAAAATGTTTCTTATGAAATATGTTTATAATGAAATTTATTATAAAAATATTTCTAAAAGTAAAAAATTTTAATTAATGTAACGCTTTTTTTATCGTGGATTTTCGGTGGAATTGTATATTTAAAGATAAAGTAGATAAATTATTAAAAAAGAAAGAAAAAATACATATGTTAAACAGTATTTTACAACAATTCATATCATATCATATCATCGTTGAGGGTATAAAAACACCCCAGTGACTATTCCCGGGTTAAGAAAAGATTAATATTTCCTGGAAACGAAAGAGTTATTAAAAGACAGCACAACTGTATATATGCTCCGAATATTATTTTTACGTTCAGACAGAAATGAAGAAGTTCAGCGGGGAATTAAAAATCCGCCAGCATATCGAGGAAAAGTCGAATGCAATTTATCCCCACAAGGGCCGAGGAGCTCCAGTTTCACCTTAATTCCTAGCTTTTCTTTTACTCGTCCTCATCCTTTGTCCCCATCTCTCATCTTTCGCCATTCGGAGAAATCTCTCCTTTGTCTCGTCTTTCGCGAGTCGTCAAAAATTAATTCCTAATCGAGTTAGCTCTCTTTCCCGGCGCGGAACTCGTTAAAGGAAGTTGCCCCTTTGTGCAACGCCCAACTCTATGAGTATGTTCCTCTTCTTGCTTCTCATACCTTCGCTCCAGCGTCCATCTACCTTGCAGCCCTAATCGCGTCGAGATAAAAAGTTCGCGAATCACCACTACAAAAGAAATTATCGCGGCTCTGTTTGCCCGAACTTTTCCATAAAGCGTTCTATAAAGTCGTCAGATTGATGTTGCGATCTTATCCCCTTCCGCGAAGAGAGTTTTGATATCTGCGGAGATTCGAAAGCGTCGTTTGTAAGTAGTGTTTGCAAGTAGTAATTTATATTGAAGATCTTATCGATGGAGCCGAACTCTTCTCGGATGCTTTGGAAAAGTTATTATATCGCGCGTGCTCATAGAATGTTCGTAAAATGATTATAAATCATAACTTAGAGTTTGTGAAGTCATGCAGGAAAGATCGAGAGGAAAAAAAATAAGACGTGGGAAGAGAAGAATTAATTATATATGCTCGAGGTTTTACGGTGCAGGAATGTCAGTCGATTTTCATCCGGCGGAAATGGCGAGGCCTCCGTCTTTCACGGGAGCATCTCGCTTCCACTTCCGACAGAGTAATACCCGTTACATCAAAGGCCGGCGAAACTTTTAAGTCACTTTTGATGTAAAGCCGACTGTGCCGGTGCGCAAACTATTTTCAGCCAAGTACTATTTTCTCCGGCACACCTTAAACAAATTTCCACCCATCAACGAGAATTATCGACTCCACGCGTAATATATTATTACTTCACAATTTGTGGCCAGTTACGACTTTTACGATTAAAAAGTAGTCGTTATTATTAAACAATCATTAAACAATGAGAGTATTAATAGCTCCTGAAAAAATTATCTATGATATTCTTCAATATTTAATAATTTTCGAAATTCCTATTAATCTTAATAATAATTAATTTCTTAAATAATTTCAAAAAAGATAATTAAATATCTTTTCTTAAAATTCCCTTTTATTCAACTTTGAATTAAATTTCTTATAAAGAATAATATGAATTTGATAAAATTTTCAATTAAAATCACAATTTTCATTTTCCAATTAAATTCTATAAAATGTATAAAAGATAATGAAAGAAACTATTAATTGCTATAATTGAAATATGTCCTTACAATCACCAGAGTTAATTGAATTGCTGATAAAATCATGTAAAATCATGCGCAAGAGATAGTATAAGATCGTGACTACAGACGTCAAAAACGCGAAGATGCGTGAAGATATCTCCATCATCAAATTATTCCCTTTCTATCCCCAGGAGCATCGAGGGCGATATCTCACAGGCGACCTACATGACGGCGGCACGCGAACCGTCTGTTTCAGGGTCAACGGGTTAATCCCCAAAGGTGATTGATCTGACCCGGCCACGAAAGGCCACGAAAGGCCGCGAAGGTGTGAAAGGTAGAAAGAGGAATAAACACGTGTGTAGGGTCAGTGCGAAATGCGGTTAGAGATATAGTGCGGAATACCTTGAAATACTGACGTCAAAATATATACAACCCTTAGAGAATTAATTATTAAATTAATTAGTGAGTCACTTATTTTGAGTATTGAAAATTATTAATATTTCATTAATATCAGGGTTGGGTAGTAACTAGTTAAAACAGTAAAAGTTAAAAAAAAAAGTTAAAAAGTTAATAACTTTTAACTTAACTTAGTTTAACTTAACTTAATTTTAAATGCATTAATTTAATTTAATTTAGTTACTTTTAAATTTTAATTTATTAACTTTTTTTAAATTAAAAATTTTTCTATCTCTCTTAATGCTAATATTTTTTTTCTATAAAGACTTAAACATTAGAGAATTAATTAAGAAAAAAAAGTTCAATGATTTTATGATGCGAAACTCTATAATAAAGTCACACCATATAGCTAGTTTTTATTGACTCGCTAAGTTTTGTCAATTCCCTCTTATATTTGAATCACACTAATTTTAGATATCATAAATTATATTATATTATTATATAATATAATTATATTATTATTATATTATATTATATTTCAGCAATATAAATGTAAAATGAGTCTTAAATGAAAAATTGTTGTAGAACAGTGCTGCACACCCATTCATTTTCTAAATTTTTACGAATATTGTTTGTAACAAACATCATAGTCCATGTAGTCGTAAACATGAATGAGCAGTCGTTTCAGAAGTTAAAGAAAAAGTTAGATAATGGTTAAAAAAAGAGAAATAATGCAAATATATACCCTTCTCTCTCGCAAGATTTTGACAAAAACGTCTTATGGTGTGACTCTTATTAATCTTATATAAATAACTTACATGTGAATATAAAATTAAGTTTACTTAATAATCTATATTTGTAAGTGTTATTTAAAATAATTTTATCTTAAGAAACATTAGAATATTCTGATCTCAAAAATATTTTTTTTTAATTTAAGTGAATCTTAACTTTAAGTTAATTCAATCTTAACTTAACTTTGACTAAGTTAATTTTTTATTCCTTCAACTTTTAAATTAATTTTGTTAATTTTATAAATTATTAACTTTAACTTAATTTAGTTTAAAAAAATATTAACTTACCCAATCCTGATTAATATTCACAATTTAATATTCACAGTATTAAATTTCTTTAAAATTTCGTACTATTCCGCGCTATATTTTTACAGGTTAATTATTTATTCGTGTTAAAAATACTAATACTGCTTTTAATACTCAAAATAAGTAATTTATCATTAATCAATTTAATATTAAATATTAAATTTCTCCAAAGGAAGTAATGTACAAAGTTTAAGATTTTTTATTTTAACAAAGATTCAACACTGAGAAAAAATTTATTAAACTTTAAAAGGTTTGCCAAGACAAATTCTAATTTTTTAAATTTCATTTGCATTGCTCAAGTGATCCATTCGCTTTGCCAAGAGAAGTCGGGCAAAGCGGATGGTTTCTCTTTTTTTAAGTAAAACGACATATTATTGTTCAAGTTTTTCAATTTTTTTTATTTTATTTCAAAGTTAAGAAAATTTATGAAAATAAAAATGATTTTAATCTCAATTTTAATTGTGTCATTTTTTCCTTTTCAACTTTAATACGTCCGCGCTGCCCGGGCTTCCCCTAAATGTTTATTCAATAAAAAAAAATAATTAAATAAAATTAATAGTTCTTGTATTACAAATGTATAGATACATGTACATTTAAAAAATGTAAATTAAAAAAATATTTAATTAGTATTTTTCAACAACCAAATATTTATTATACTTTAGTATATTTTTTCAGTGTACGTATCCAATTATATGTATAATCTAGATTAAAAAATTAAAGAGCTGGATATTCGTATCTCGTTACCATACACATATATACGACATGTTAAAATTTGATATTAATTGCAATATTCCAGACATTTAATATCGCCGATTCGAAAAATGTTTGATATTATTAATTGCGCCCCGATTAAGTAACAGCGTATGAAACCCTAAACATTAACCCGTCTACATTCCTGTATAAAATAAATTAATCAGAGCGCCACGGAATGGAAAAAAAGAAGATGGGAAAGGCGGAGCAAAAGCTCACAATGCTAACGAGCTGGCAATTCGATCCTGCAACAGGACCCAAGGGGCTAACACGAAGTTCTCCCCCTTCCCCTGCCACCCTATTCTTTGTGCACTGGTCTTCTTTCCACCCGTAAGCTAAACCCGTCTGTTTCTGTCTTTCCTTTCGAACGTTCCGGCATACTCCATTTAATTCACTCACCGTGAAGAGCCTTCAGGTACGCCTTGCCTGCGTTGATCAGCTGCCTCGCGCCAGGATTGAACTTATCCAAGATATTCTAAAAGAACAAGAAAAAAAGTATCTTTGGTAAACTGCATTGAATTGAGCTAAAACAATCGCAACTCGAAAGTAAAAATTTGATCTTTTATAAACAATAAGAATCTTATCTTATTGATCTTTTATTTAAATTATTTCCTTATAATTAATTATAAGAGAAAACTCCGATTCTAAAATCTTTGAATTTTCCATTGCTTCTATCCTTCAGTTTCCATGCCTCTAGATCCTCTAGATTTTTATTTAATATCATACAAACACAAAGCATCTCAACTTTACAACCCTCTATCGCTTCCACTTCATGTAAATGGATCGTTTGCGAGATACTTGCTTCGATAAACGGCTGCCTCGATAGGTTTTCGAGATGTTAATCGAGAGTTAATGGACTGTGTAAGCCTATAATCGCCGATAGAAAACAATCGCGTTTCAGAAGATAATAATTTTATTTAAATCTCCCCCTCCCCTCTAACTAAACAATTCAGTTCACATAAAATTAGTTCTTTTCTCGGTGCATTTCAATCAAATTTTTGTTGTTTCAGTAAAATTTTGATTCATAGAACAAAACTTTTTTCTTAATGTTGTGGTGCGATTTGTTTCTTCACGAAATATTAAAAATATTATAAGATAAATGAAAATTAAACCGACTATCTCTTGTATTTTGAAACAATTCGACAAGCTGTTATCACGCGTCTTCTATCTTGATGCTCTCGCCATTGCGTTCAGCAGAGAAAGCAGCTCAGTGAGTACTCAGTGATTTTTTTATTAATAATTGATTTCTACACTTGTTGGATTCAGCGAAGAATAAAGCAAAAAATCAATTATATAAAAAAATCACTGAGTGCTCACTGAGCTGCTTTGTCTGCTGAACGCAGTTAACGCTCTGCGATAGAAATGCTCCGACAAACGCTTTTATCGATAGGAACATTGTGTTGTGTTAGAGAATGCACGAATTATTTGCTGATAGATAACTGAAGGTAATAATGTAAATTGATAGCGAGAAATGCAGTTAGAATTGATACGTTCGACTTTATCAAGTAAAGTTATATATAATACACTTTGTTGTGTGCGATAGTAAATGCAGAAATTGTTTAATAGACGACCGATAGTATAAATTGGCTATCAAACTTGAGCCGTTAGAGGTTTGTGAAACTTTGCTATTGGGATGCAGAATCTAATGATTCGGAGAATCGAGGAGAGAATCAAGAATATATGGTTTCAGAATAGAAGATTATTCAAATTGTAATTAATATAACAATTAAATATATATTGAATTATAATTAATACTGTTTTTGCAAGAATATTAAAAAATTGTAATTAATAAAAATTTTAAATTAGCTCTTCGGAACTGATTCGAAAATTTGTAACACAGTTATTAACTGTAAGACTCATTAATTTATATTAATTAAAAGATACTAATTAATTCTAAAGAATCTCAGTTTGACATAACGCGTATAAAAAAGAATGAATAGTAAATATATTTCCATAAGAATAATTCAAATTTGTAACATAAAGAAAATTGAATTGTTTGACATTTTTTACAAAGAGACTTATAATTGATTGAGTTCAATATATCCATCGTCAGCTTTGGAAGGGTCAGAAGAAAAATTAGAGATATATTAAATGTCCACAAATCTCCGCACGTTCTAATCTCCAGTCCCACACGCAACATCCCGAGAACATAAATCCCAAAATCGGGATAAGTCGGTTAAGTCAATTCGGAGTTAAGATCAATGTTTTCCTAAAACGGCGCGAGAATGCCCGAGGGACCGGTCCGTCGATCCCCCGGGGTGGTTTCCGTGTCGGGCGTCGTTCCGGAAGCGGGATCTGGTTTGGGGGTTTCCTTTCCTTTCGGCAGCCGCGTCGCCGCCGTCGAAGTTAAGGTGGCACTCACGAGGCGTAACTCCGCTGATGCGGTTACGATGTATCGATCCCGAGTAAGAGCGTGACGGCTAAATTAAACTCGGCTTCACCCCCGACCTTCACGTTGCCCCCGGCTCTCGGTAGTGAACCGTCGCGTCAGGTGCGTCGGAAGGTAACGACGCCCGTCGTGGATTCGATAGCGCGCCAATTATCTCGTGCATTTCCTACCGTTCGAAAATCCGCAAATGGTTGCTCGAAAGCAACGGTATATTCTTCGATCTGCGGCTTTATTAACGGTTCGCGAAAACAATTTGCTGAATCACGCGAGATCAACATGCTTCAATTCATGTCCAACCGCGCCCAGTTTAATTACACATAGGTACTCCGCAACCATTATTCAAATACTTAGATAATACACTGAAAAAAGAATCGGATATACAGCTATCAAATGTTGAGTGAAATAATTTCAATCAAACCTTCGGTTAATATAACCAAATTAATTGAACTTTTCTAAATATTTACTTAGTATAAGTATATACCGAATATAATAATGTAATTATACCAATATCGTTTGAAAATAATTAATATTCAGAAAGCTAAAATTATTTTTACAAAGGTTATATTAACCGAACATTTCATTGAAATGATTTCACTCAACATTTAGTAGCTGCACTGAGAAAAATATATTTGGTATGAATAACTATCATGTTATGTGAATTACAAAAACTTTTCTATTTTTTAATTAAATTAAAATAATCAAATTTTGATTAAAACAACACAATTTTTACATTAATTAAATAATTAAAGCATTTTATTTTTTAATTAAAAATATCGTGTTCCAAAATTTGGTTAGAATAATCAAATTTTGATTGAAACACAATTTTTTTTAATTAAAAGAGAGATACAAAAGTTTTATGATTTACATACAATAATAGCTATTTATAGTATTAACTTTCTAGCTCGAAACTGCAATGCAAATCAACGTGAATAATAGAAAAGTCAAATAAACCAGCAACTTAATTGGTCTACATTAAAACTGGTTTATTAAAACAACCATAAGAAATTATAAACTAGTTATGGTTATTTATATCAAAAACATTTCTGTCAATACATTATCAGTCTTTCTTCCAGTAACATATAATCATTTTAGTCGTCCAAAATAAAATTATGCTCAAATCTGTACTTAGCTAAATTCTTAGATACTTCAGGGTAAAACCTTTCTTTCCGTGTAATAATGCACAAATAATGGTAACGTTACTTAAAGATTTAACGATGATGGAATTATATTTAATACAGGCTGAATGTCACAGCTTTGAAAAGGCTTCTGACATTTCCGCAGCTGGACAATGTCGGCCACTTTCTTACGTAACTACAACGGATCAACGTCGGGAAGCCGTTTGCGGGGCAAAATCGCCGTGAAAGAATGTTTACACGGGGTGAACGAACGATAGGAAATCAGCCGCTCCTCCCTATGTGTCGTAAGATGAATATCAGAGCTGTGTGGAGCACGTAGGCACGTACTTATGGAGATTGGTAAGAATGGTAAGGCCCATTAAGACGCGTGCTGCGACTCGACGATGTGTTACGTAATGCGGATAAACGCTGGAATCCGCCGTAATTTTTCCTCGGTACTCTTTTCCCAATTCCCACACGTTGAAGGCACACGGGAATTCTTACATTGTCAAAGGTAAAAATAATTATTTATGCACAAATGCGAACAGATTATGGACAATCGAATCCTGTATACAATTTAAAAAAATATACACACATTGGAATGCTTATATTAAAATTATTTTTTTATTTATAAATTTTCTTGCAGGGTGGGCAAAAAATTATTATTTCTAGAAAAATTTCTAGACAAATTGTGTGCAATCAATGCGATATCCACAGTGAGTGCAAAAAGCATTCGTACAGAGAAAATATCTTTTTAAAAAACTCTATTTAGAAAAAAATAAATATTATCCAGCGAGAAATGAATCATCGAATCGATATGATTTCAATACCAATTTGATGTTTAATCGACGATCATTTCTTGCTGGGTAATAGCAATTTATTCATAAAGAATAAACTGTATGTTTCTTAAAATTATATATCAAAAAAATATGTATTAATTAGAGAAAATATATCTGAAAAATAAGGGAAAATTAAAAATTGAATTGTTCAGATGGCCAAAAAATATTCGTACAGTCGAGAAATTTAACTTCTAAAATCAAGAATACATGCGAAGCTCGTTTGTTTAGAACAGAATGTGTTCATTGCATAAAATTGCTAATTAATGTTTATTTTTTACAAATAAGACTTTTTTTATAAAAAATTTCCTTGCACACTTTTAGAATTTACTGTAGATTTTGTTAAAATCCGCATTTAGAGTGTCAACTTCACACATCTTATTGTCAACTGTGTTTTGACTTTTCTTTTCTCGTAAAAGACCTTTCACCTTTATTTTTTGTCACTTCATTAAATTGTTTGTCCTGTTATTATTACCGGTTTACTGGTTATTTGCATATATCGTTCACGCTATTTACTTTATTTTTCACCGTTCATTCGCCGTTCACGTCGGCCGCGCTTTTACGTCATTTATTCCGCTTCCAATATTTATGGCAATCGCCATTCATTATTTTAGCGCGAAAATTCCCGGTCTAACGCGGCTTATGACTCCAAGTGTGCCACCATAAATCGCGACGGCTCGATCTGCTTTTTCGGGATTTACGGCAAAGTAAAAAGTGTCGTCGACGGCCGACGGGGACCGAAAGTCCGAGCCCAGTGATCGATAAGGCCGCGGTAAATTTAGTCGGCCGATTCCGTTACAGTCCGCATAACTGGGCACTGCGAGCGAAATGGACGCGGTCCCTCTCTAACATCTTTTATTGGCAGACAGCCACTCCGAAGAGAACAGGAAAGAGAAAAGAGAGAAAGAGAGAAAGAGAGGACGCAGGGAAGCCGGAGATGAAGTCCAAGCCGATGAATGTCGACTAACGGGATAGCGTTGCATGAATTTCGCGTATGTGTGGCCGCGCTCAAACATCCGCGTGCGATGCGGATTCTTCGTCTTGCTCGATGGCCACTCCTACTTATTCAACAAAAACCTATTTTCCGGGTTCACAAGATGTACATTGGAGAGAAACGTTTTCTACGATATGTAATAAAATTTGGTTCTTCTAATAAAAATTTGATTATTCTAACAAAATTTTGATTATAAGAATATTAATTTTTAATTTAAAAAGAAAGTTCTTATAATTATGTAAATTAAAAATCTTGTTGTTCTAATCAAAATTTGATTAAAGTAAATGTTATTTCTTGCACTAAAGAATTATTAAAAATTTGTAAACTAGTGTTATCAGCAAGCGTTATCATTATTATATTTGATGAAGCGAAATATCATTACTTCTAAATCGTTGAAATTAATAAACTTCGATTTAACAAATAGTTTATTCAATTCATTTTTTACAATTAGTATTTTGTGGAAAATTAATGATGGCCCTGAAGAAAATCAATTTCTCTTTTTAAAGGGCACGCATTCGCCGTATATGATTGAAGACGTGATGAATATTTGATACATCTAATATTTTATAAAACACAATATTCTTAGAATATTATATGAATATTGAAAAGAGTAAATACATTCATGTAATATTCTAGGACTATGTTGTATTCCTATTGTGCTTATTTATAGGGTTTACTAAATATTGCATGCCAATACGCTAAATAGTGCATGCTTTACTAAATATTGCATGCCAATACGCTAAATAAAATATGTGTGGTAGTACAGACCCTTTTTCAATGTTCGACTGCGGTTAATCAATTACTCTCGAGAATAATCAATTATCGCAATTTAATAATCATTTATTTCCATCATTGAGAGAAACGAGAGAGAGAGAGAGAGAGAGAGAGAGAGACTGAGGGCGGATAGAGAGAAAGGAAGAGAAGGAGAGACAGAGATCAAGGTGAATTCGCTGGACGACCCGGTGACCTCCTGAGCGTGGATTTACCGGTGGATGGTCTTGTACGAGGATCCTCTCGAAGGAGCGAATCCTGTGGTCATAATTCATCGCGTTACCGTTAAACGGGGGAAAGAGCCTAACTATTGCAGTAGAAGAGAGAGAGAGAGAGAGAGAGAGAGAGAGAGAGAGAGAGAGAGAGAATAATGTTGCCGCAGTAAACGTACAAAGATGCAGCCAACTCTTCTGGCCAGGAGAGTGAAAATGACCGAAGCGCCTTTCAACCACAGCGATTCGCTCGCGACATAATAGTGAGCTCTCCTGTTCTTGGTGTTATCACATAACGGCTGCAAGAGCCGTAAGCCAAGACGTTGTGGTTTCCGTGACGATGCATCCGACACACGTTTCGTTAAACTTAACGATAATGGATACCTTGCGTTTAGTATGAGAGATCTGGGAAATCGCCTGGATAGATCTTCGACTTTCTAGTCAATTTTTTTTAAGTAATTATTTGTGAGCCCCGAGACAAAGTCTACATGGAAAGAACAGTTTCCTGAAGTATCTAAAAATTTACTTAGATACAAATCTGAAAATAATTTTGTTGCACCATCAAAGTAATTATGAAGGATCAAATTGATTTGCCAGAATATCAAAACTTTGCAGCACTTCTCATCATGCTTGAGATTACCATGTAATTATTTAGATAGTTCAACAAAATTACTTTCAGATATGTGTCTGAAAGCTAAATTTTTAGATACTTCAGCAAAAATATTATGTGGCATGTGGCAATGATACACAGTCATATTATATCTATTTGCTGAAAAGTGACACCGTTAATGACGTTATTTTGCGACTCTGATTAGAAGGTCTCTAGCGGTTGCTAAACTGGTTGCTAAAATGTCAAAACATTGCAGCCTTGTTCAGCATGCCTGAGATTCCTATGTAATTATTTTCACATGTCTAACAAAATTATTTTCAGATTGTATCTACACTGAGAAAAATGTTCTACATTGTTAGAAATGTTCTTAAATTTCATTAAATTTTAACTTACACGATTTAAACTTAATTTCATGGCATTAAATTTTATGTATTTATGACTAAAAAATATAATATATTTGTGTACATATACATATATAAAATTTAATGTATTTTTCATGAAAATTTATGAAATTTAACGTACACGTTCATTACATTTAAATAATTACTGTAACTTAATTTTCAGTCAAATCATTCACTTTTAATTTCGTTCATAACCACGAGCTTCATTTACATGTAAAGGAAGCTCATAGTTACATTTCTAACAGTATAATTAAACCGACAAGAATGACATTTTAATGAAACCGAACAGAATTGCTGGGTATCGTAATTCTGTTTCTCACCAAAATGCCATTCTTATTAAGCTTTTTTTGCTAGTTTTATTAAGAACACTTTTTTCATCGTAGTTAAATTTTTAAATACTTCAGTAAATTTATTCTTTCCATATATTACATGCTTTACTGGCAATTCGTTAAATAGAACGGAAGCATGTTCTGCATCTCGATATAAAATGCTCTTTTTTTTTAGTTCTCGCACGCGTGATAATTTTAAATTCCAGAACTCGTGCCGCACCCCGCAGGTATCTTTTGTATAATTGCGTGTACAGGAAAAGGAAGGAGGTTGGAAGGAAGGTGGGGGTAGGGGGGAGGTGAAAATCGGGTTACGAGGCCTAGATCAATATAATTAGTCGATTAAGTAGCTTACGTAGGAGAAAAAATTGTATATTGAGTGTGTCTAATAAAAGAAAACCAGAAGACAAATGAAGGAAAGAGAATGAAACAGAAAAAGAGGGAAGTCGCGTGTATTCACCTGGAACGACCTGTAGGAGGTGGAAGCGATAGCAGCCGATATACCGTTAGCACCAAGGAAAACCGACATGTCAAACCGGTCGAATTTTTGGCGCACGCGTTTGCACGTTTCGCAATCTTATGCAAACAGAATTCCGTGTGTGCGTAAGTATAGTTGCGGCCGAGGTGCAACGAAGGTCAATGCGCTCGTTTCGAATCAACGTCGTCGCGAATCATTTTTCTTTTCTCGGTGTAAAAGTAGCATGCAAAATATCTTATACACGTCTCTTTCTTTCATCTAAAGCTAATTTATTTATAAAAATATATGTCGCCTCTAGAGAGAGAATAAGTAGTAAAGTTATACATCGCTTCAAAAGTTACGCAATTCTAACTATTTTATTTTTTTATTTCTTTTTTTAGTTATCATGAATGAGTTAATTTGTTAATTAATTATATCACTTTTGAAATAAGGGATATATATATATATATATATATACATATATAATATTTTGTTTATATTATATCACTTTATATATACAGAGAACAAAATATTATGAACTTATAAGAAATATGCTATTCATTTTATTACTTGTTCTATTAATAAAAGTTACTTTGCAACGCTTGAATAATATCGATGAAATGTCGCATTACGTTTCTAGTAAAACATCTATCAATTGCTTATATAAATGATGTTGGAAAAGGAAATTCTCTTTTCACTCTATTCTCCAAAACTTCAACATCATTTCTGGCCAATGCAAACACGGTTCAATTTAAATATCTTTTAAGCAATTACAAGATATTCTGCTAAAAGAATGGTATAACATTGCTAAATTATTCGAGCATGTATGACACTATTTCAACAAGGATAGAATCCGTCAGGACAAATAGTAGACAGGCAGTAGGCTAATTTCTTATTAATAAAACAAATAAATATATTTCTCAAGTGCTCACATTATTTTGTCTATGCTTTATACATATACGTATATGGCTGAAGAAAACTTTTCTTTATACATGTTTGTTTTTTCTTCAGCTATTAAAAATATCCAGATTGTATTTTGCTGAATATTAAGTTTCATAAAGTCAAAGTTTTAATATTTAACAAAACTTGCATATTTTTGCTTCCTCTCCCTGAAACATTTTCTTACAAATACCGTTGATATTTCCCGCAAAGTTGAATCTCGCTCTCGGTAAAATCCTTTAATCGCGAGAACATCAATCAAACGGAAATGAAACTTTCCCCAGAATGGAAATTGGGACCGTACCCTAAAACAGATGTAATCCTTACGCATTCACGTCCGCCGCGAGTCCTTAATTACTCATTAAGAACGTCATCCGCAAGCAGCGCCTTTATAATTGCACATACGTTTCCGGCAGACTACGCCTATTTAATCGTTTCGTTGCGGGACGAAACGAAAGCTCTCCTCGGCACTCTCTGCACCTCCATCTCCCCGACAGGGGGTCCTGACAAATTAGAGATACTCGCGGGCTTTAATGAGTTTTGGTCCTAATTAAGCCCGGGGACTCTCCGGGCGAGCGTCAATACGTAAAGTTAACTGAACGCCGCGCCGTGCACGAATAATCCGGGCGAGAGCGATAACGCGTAATTATCATTAATTGGCTCTTCCGCGAGTAAAATCGCATTAGCTGCTGTAACTAACGAAACGAAGAATTTTTCGCCGACGCGACGAGACTCTTCGAAAAAACGCGGATTATGTATTTGTAGAAGAAATAAAAGTTCTCTCTCTCTCTCTCTCTCTCTTTCTCTCGATGGTAAACGGACACGAAAAGAAATTCCTTCGTTGTTAGTTTTTTAAGAATAGAAGCTCCTTAAGGGTCTCTCAGGAATGCATCGCAGTCTCGGGAACTTTGATTTCGAAACTTTGAATTTTCACGCGCGTTTACGCGAGCAGAGGTCGATGCGGCGAAAATTCATTCGGGGAAAGCGGAAAACTCCGAGCGGGCCACTTGGAGCGAATCGAGCGGAAAGTTCCCCCGGAGAAGTTGCCCTCTTCGTTTCCGACAATGGACAGAAGAAACAGAGAAAAGAAACAGGAAGTCCTTCTAAAAAAAAAGGGGGAAAAAGAAACAAAAAAAAAAGTCCGCGGAGATTTACGCGAGCAGCAGAAGAGCTCCGAAGGAAAGCCTCGCTCGAAGATCGGGGAAAATTGAGTTTCCCGGGGAGATCTTACTTCCCGTCACTCCCACCTCTTGCCCCTCCTAACCTCTCTCGTCGAAACTGTGTAGCCGTTCATTTATTTATCTCCTGTAAAGGATGCGCAAGCACGTACGCGATCGAAATGAAATTTTTAATAAATAAATAGCGCGCAACCCAGAAATTCACGGAGATAAATGCATGCATCGGCAGCGACGTGCCCGGTTTTCCAATGAGATAACCTGAAAATTGCATCATCCAACCGCCCGGAGCATCCCCAACGAGTCGAGATTACACTACCTACGAATTTAACGATCTCTACCGCGGGAACGACTCTACCGCGGCCATACGAACTTTACAAGTATCAAAAAGTTTACGCGTTCGCCCAAGTTTCGAGCGTTCACGTTCGTGTGTCCGTGGCTGTAAAAATTCAAAATCCAAAATGTAAGTAGCTCGCAGCAAGAGTAAAGATTTGCGAAACCTACTTGTAACTCCAAGAATCATTGAAAAAAAATCAAATTTCGAGAATAATACGAAGGCAGACGTTACATACAGAACAGACCTCCAAGGGATATCAAAAGAATATCCTAAAAATGTTCTCAAGACGTTCGAAAACATCCTCGGGATGACCCACGGATAAAATGCTGTATCTGGGATAAGATTCTTATATTGAACGGAGGATGTTGAGAAGGATAAAATTGAAAGACTGAACGGATTCGACCGACAATGAAACTCTAGAGAGTCACTTATTCGGATTCGAGAGTAACGCGATCGTAAAAATGGATTCTCGAAATTGCACGTTCAGAAAGGGATCTAATATCCGTATTCATAGTCCTTCATAATCCTTGAGGAATGAGGATTCCTTGTTCCTCATTTCATGTTTCATAAACCTTCGTTGACCAAACAAGGAGTCTTATTAGCTTCCTTTTCTCAAGGGAGGTCATCAAGTTCCTTGAGGAGGAGATGTAGCCTTCGTAACCAAACAAATCTCCAAATTTAATTCGTCACACCGGTCTTTTTACTTTCGATGGCTTTTAATTTAAATCTAACGCATTGATAATTATTTTTGATAGCTTTTTTTCGGAAATAAACTCCTTTAAAAGCATTTTCTCCTTCTTCGTATAATAAGCATTATGGCGAATTCGATTGGAAGCACTGATGCATATTAAAGCCGTTGTATACTAATTTAATTTGAGTATAAAAATAAAATGCAAATATTTCGAATTATATTGTAAAATACATATTTTATCTAACAGTACAATAAAATATATTGAGTATTTCACAATTCAATCGATATCTATGTTTATTTAGAAACATATATTTACGTTATTTTGTGTATGTACGACAGTTTTAATGTGCAATCAAATTCGCTATTAATTTTATTTTTGCCCATTATTGTTGCAAAATGCTTAATCGCGACTTTATTTAATCAATGCCTTTATAATCTTTATTATTCGTAATTCACGATATTAGGTATATACTGTACATTATGACATGCTACTCTCAGTAGGTTAGTAAAATCCCTAAAATATTCCTTCCTTCGGGAAGGCAGACTCGAGATCCGTTTATGAAACAAGAAGACCTTGAAGAATCGAGGAATCCTTCATGGAGGCTTCCTTAAAATAAGGAAGGACAATGAATTATGGGTGTAAAAGTCCTGAGGATACCCGAGGGTTCCGAGATCCCGTGGCTCGCTAGTGTTCCAAGAGCAAATAGAAAGGAGCACGGTAATCTCTCGCTCGCGGTGCACCGGGACCGGTTGTGCAACTGCAGCGTGAAGGCACAACCGTGATATATACGCCATTGGATTGCAGAAGGTCGTAGGTGGTCCCAGGTGGGTCAGTCGACCAACTGGTTTCCAGCGGCTTCACGGAAACTACCTGGAAGACCACGTGCTTTCCCGACGAAATAAGTGCAATCGAGTTCTCCTCCTTATCGCGGGATAAGGTCATTACGGCGAAACGGGATATTCGAGTTCTCGCAAGCTCGATTCTCATCACGAGTCCCAATCTTATTTACCAAATTCTTAATCGACTTATTCATTTTCTGACGAGTATTACTGTATTTCGAGATATAGATGTTAGAGCCAAGTAAGCAAAAAAGATAATTTCGGTGATTTTATCTTCCGAGAGAACGTCATACAACTATAATAATTATTTACCGTCACTCGAAATTTAACTAAATTAGTTATCGGTATGATAAGCCAATATCGAGCATCACGAGCTTTTAATTGATTCATGTAAATACGAAATTTTTAACGATCGCGATACTTTCACGGTACGACGTTGAAAATACAGAAGGAAACTATTGACTTGGCGAGAAACGATACGGAATTGTAAAGAACGGAATGCGAAAGATCGCGCTGAACGACGAGAAAGTCGCTTTCGCTCGGCCACTCCAGAGGAGATCGGCCACTTCTCGTGGTGAGCTACGATTAAACGGGGCTCGATCCAGGGCCGTACTTTCTACAGTGTAACAGGATCCCATCATTTCTTACACCATCTGGTATGAAATAGCACAGCAATTTTAAATGTGCAACTTTCAAATGATCAATCTAATTTCACTGAGATTTATTTCTTAATTTAAAAAGATCTCAGAATGTGAAAAAACAAAAGTTTTAATAAAAAAAAAGGTTAAAAATTTAATGCAGCTTTAATACAGCCTTGATTATAAGTATAATGCTACTAATTAATTAAGATCTTAAAGGCGGCGATAAAAAAAGCGATGAAAGAAGAATTAACAAAATAAATCATTAGGAAAATAAATATTATTTTTTAATATTGTTTTTTAATTTATTTCATTAGGTATTGGACAATTTTCATCAATTGTAGGGGTATTTTATACTTGTAAGGCTGAATTATGAAAATTTTTAAGTTTTATTATATTTAAGAGTTATATCTAGGAGATGTAACGATTTAAAACTTAAGGCGAACAAAGATTATTTCACAACTGCTCGAAATATCTTAAAACTTCTAAAGCCATCTTTCTTTTGCAATAAATAAATACTTATATTGAAATTAAATTTTCAGGAAATTCTGTGTAAAACTTAGGAATTCATGTCATTTTAGAAACACTTGAAAAATTTCAAAGTCATTGATAATCTCCAGTCTGGGCTCTAAAAATTTACAATAAACATTGGAATTTCCGATAAACTGTGAGACTCCAAATTCCATAGATCCGAGAATCCATGAATGCGAGAATTCAGGCATGTAAACGCTGCTTTTAAGACCATTCGAAATGTTTCAGAACTTGAGAAATCAATCGGAATGCCTGGTCAGCGCACTGAAACGAGAGAAACATGACCGGCCGAGGAGCAATATCGCCGGATTGGAAACTGGTGTTAGCCATCGCGAGCGAAGTCGGTTACGTCCGATTTGTTGCGGGGTGAACGATCTCGTTACAGCTTTATGCGCGATTACAAACCGCGGCCTCGACTGCGTCGCGGAGGGGGATGGGGAGGTATTGCCGTCATGTGAAAGCAGCAGCGGACGTCTTTAATTATTAACTTTCTATATGTCATTATCACGGAAAAGCCGTAAACGTGAGCATCAGATTGCAAGATGCGAACCAATTGGTTATAATTACGCGTCCCACGCCTGTAGAAAATACGTCTCGCTTATTCTCTAACTACTGCATTACAAGTCCAAGTACGTAGTAAATGTGTAATAAGTTCATATATGTGTGTGTGTGTGTGTGTGATTTAGTTTCCTGTGTAAAAATCACGCTATATTACACGTTTAAATATGTAAATCCATTTTTATATGCAGTACAGTCTGTTATCTTTACACTGAAAGCTAAACCACACATACATATAAAATCACTTAGTACAGGAAGAACAATTTTGCTGAAGCAAAAAAAACACTTTACAACGAGAAATTAAAGGAATTAATTGAATTCTTAATGAATTCAATTTATTGTTCTATCATATAAATTGAATTAATACATTTCAATTATACTTAGTCTTCCTCAATTAATTCCTATTCCCACAGCAATTGCATATTAAAATAATTAAATTTTAAAACAAGAAAATCTTAAAAGTAATTTTTTTAGCAAAACTTATTTTGCTGAATCTAAAAATTAATTATAGACAGGAAATAATTTTATGAATCGAAATATTACGTCATGAATCGAAATATTACGTCATGAATCGAATTATGACGCTGAAGATGTACATTAAATTTAAATTTTTTACAGCACTACTTACATCATATTTGAATTTTTTATATAACTATCTTAATGATTTAAATTATTATATTTTCATCAAATGTATACAGGGTGTTCCGTAAGTTTTTGCCAAGAGCTTTTGTGTAGATAGAGCGGACTAAACTGAGTCGAAAAGTCCTCTACCATTTCGCAATTTTCGCAATAGTTAACAAGATATTAATTACTAAAAATTGCCAAATATTGATCTTGAATAATTTTTTACTCAAATACTATCAACTTTACAGAAAAATCGCAGCAGACAAAAATCATTTTTCTTCTCATAAAATTCTAAGAATTTTTTCAGAATCAACTTTTTAGTACTGCATTTTCTTATTTTTACCAACATGAAAAAATATGATATTAAAAAATTCTGAAAAAATTTTTAGAACTTTATAAGAAGAAAATAAACAATTTTTGTATTGACAGATTTTTCTATTGACAGTATTTGAGTTGAAAAAATTATTAAAAATCAATATTCAGCAATTTTTTGATAATTAATATCTCATTAAACATTGCAAAAATTGCAAAATGGCAGCTTTTCGATTCAGTTTACTCCGCTCTACACAAAAACGCTTGACCTGTATAGATATATTTTTAAATACTTTAGCAAAATCATCCTTTCCATGTACATACTTAGCTATGCAATATATCCGTTTATAATAACGATACGTAGAGTTGTTGAAGTCTCAAACAGATCTATGCAAATTAAATACAATGACTTTAAGATCAAACGATTGAGAGAGAGAGAGAGGGGAGAGGGGAGAGAGCGGATAAATGATTTAAAATTCACTCTCTGATTCACTCCCAGTCACTTTGGTTTACTCGATTAACCTTCCTCGATCGTCCATGAACAGTTACTCTCATGCCCAACCATTATGCTTTTTCTACTGTGAGATGTGAGGTTTTATTATCTCGATTATCCACCATTCCTCCTTTCACCAACCGTTGCTACAGTTATACAGTTCGGAATTTTGTAGAATCGATTCAAGGAGTGATTCATCGCTCTCGTGTAAAAATATTATGAAATATTATGAAATATAATTTTACGTAATACACTGGAAAAGAATCTGGTTGCATTAAATTGAAATTCTGGTTAAAAATGGACAAGAATTTTCTGATTGAATCTATTATGATTCTAGTTAAGATAATCAGAAGTCTGATTGATATGATCAGAATATTCTAGTTAATTTATTTTTAACAAGAAATTTTTCTCAATTTTTTTCAATGTACCTACTTACGTAAAGATATGAGTATACTTTCTTGTTACACAAACTGTATAAAATTAATATATAATTAATTTATTGTATCACATACATCAATCATTTATTATTATAGAAGTAATAATAATCAATAATGACGACTTTATTATCACAACCCAGAATGTTAATATTTAATTGACTTCCCTGTTATTTCGATAATATTATTAATAATTCATCAACGAGAATTTATGCCGCTCTACGTTTAAATATTATTTATTAACGATCTCACAGAATTTAAGCGAAATTTTCCCCACGGACGAGGCATATTTGTGCGTAATCCGTGGCCTTTTTTGCCAAAGACGATCCCATCGTATCCGTAAACAGGATGTTTTTTAACTGTCGGGAAAGAATCCCTCGACTGTCCCGGACAAACTTCGTCAGACGATCGTTGTCAGATTTATCGCGTTTTCGCTTTCACCGCCTCCGCGGTCTGTGCGGTTTTCACTATACAGTAAAGTTATTACAATCCCGCGATCTTTTTACGCGCGTGTCAACAGTCAAAGCATGATCCTCAGGCATTCAACAGTATATCTTTCTTGCGACGTGTCCTTAAAATTTCCAGAGTTCGCGATTTTAAAACGAAAAAATGTCCTCTTTTGAAAGAAAATCTCCCATACATGTTCAACCTTGGCTATACCAATCCAACATTCCAGAATATAAGAAATAAAAATTAATAAAAACGCACAATACTTATGATTTATTTTTTAATTTCAATAAAATTTTACCATCAGAGTATTCATAAAAAGCTATTCAACATTTGAGGAGCAGAGTTTCAAACTTTGTCCAAAATTTATAATTTTCGGAAAACGGGAAAGAAAAAAAATAATGCACACAAAAAAACACTTTACAGAAAATAATATTTCAATCAGTAGGATATGAAATATTACGAAATCGTTAAATAATTGCTAAAAATGTTAAACAAATGCATTTTGTTTGTCTTTAGTTAAAAAACATAACTTCCAGATATAAAATTTTGGACGAACACATCTTGAAAGTCTATTCCCCATTTATATAATAGACAGTACATACCATACTAAATAAAAAAGCTTTAGTGAATATTGTAGATATTTTTACATCAATTTTGGGGGATGTTTTACTTAGGAAAGGCCCCTATTATGAGATAGCGAGTTCCTTTTGAGTAAATGCTAGAAGTCTATAGGCACTCTAGAATTTAAAAAAATAATTGGTTATTTTTGAAGAGAATTTAATAAGTTAAGATAACATTATATAAAATTTAATTCCAATTTTATTTTTTTTTGAAAATTAAAGAAATGTAAAAAGTGAGCAAATCGCAAAGTCAAAAATTGTGCTCCTAATATGAGATGCTCCGAGAAATCGATAATAAAACGCAAAGTATATCAGTGTTGCAATTAAAAAACTTTGTTTAATGTTTCTAAAACACGAACAAATACAGTCAGCGTGCGCGAAAAATGAGCATGCGATAGATTATACCGGAACTCGTCTTCAGGTAGTTGAAATCAAGCAGAAATAGGCACTCGACGTTCATTCCGATTGTCTTTTTTATTATTGTACAATAACATTTATACTTTAGCAATGATTTTCACTATAACATAAGAGCATGGATTATTTCATATTAGAAATATCCTGGATATCTCTATTACGATTTCTTTATAGTTTTACGATCATCTAACTTCTGTAATTAAACAATTCAACATATCCCGTATTTTTCTATTAGTACGACTTTACTCTGTCACTACATAAAGAATTTATTGCCAAATATTTATTTATTAAATAATAAACGAGGTTTAAGGGTTCATCTCAATGAAACTTGAAGACATCCAAATTCTAAAAATATAAATCTTATTTCACAATAACTACAGGCATGATCTAATAATAAATTTTCTACTAAATAGTTTTCAATCCAAAAGCAATAAATTCATGAAACTAATAGATAGCGTTTATTAGTTTAGCAGAAACGCCACTATCTCATAATAGAGGGCTTTCTTTTATGTTTTACTTACTATATTACTTCCAAGGCGCAAGCATGCTGTAGCATGCGCTGGAATCGAGTAAAATTCAATATTTTTAGACATGTATGGTTAAACGAGATTTTTCTCACGTTTAGCAAAATTATATTTTCACGGTGGATCACGTGGTGGGAAAGAGAAAGATAGAAAAAACGGTCCGTAAATGCGTTAAAAATTCGCGTCGGGAAATTTACGTTTTCACAAAGCGCGACCCCGCGAAGGATCTGGGCGGAAAAGTCGTAATGCCAGCATTTTTCCCCGTCGTTGCTCGGCGCTTTTCCATTGGCCAGCCGCAAAATTACCGAATGCACACGTACGCTTCTACAGGAATGGATGTTTTCCTGGCTTCAGGAATCTCGTATGAATATTTATGAGCGACCATCTCAACCTGGGCGCAGTGGATGGAATCTACATTCCTCCTCTCAGTTTCCTCCCCCCCCTCCCACCCTTCTCTTTTTTCCCTTCCTCTTTTTTCACTACTTCTCTCTCTCTCTCTCTCTCTCTCTTCCTCGAGAGTAACAAACTTCGTTTCTTTACACATTCTCATTTTCATTCAGTTTGATCCGTCATAAAATAGTAATATATTTCCCCGCTATGAGTATCCTTGAATCGAAACCTCGGTGAAGGGGATGAGAAAAGAGACTCGAGAGATTCAACAGAGACAAATAATTTGCATGGTACACTCTATCTACATCGCATCGAATTTTACCTCGACAAACTTGACCTTCCGAGATTTCAACCTTTCTTTCATCAGATAAAAATTTAATGAAGATCTCCATTTTATTATCTCTAATTATTTTTTTATCTCTAATACCACAATGATAAATTTTTCTCAGAATTTTTGTACCAATTAGAACACTTTAGAAATTCTGAGAAAGTCTACATTTTTTCTTAGAATTTTTTATACGTATGAATTTTGAAATATATTCTAACCTTTTTTAAAATTGATAATTTCTGAAAAAAATGCCTTAAAAACATTTTCAGATTTCATAAAGGATTTCATTAAAATTATAGAACGAAAAATAGAGAATAGAGATCTTAGAATAGGGTTGTCACAAATTTCTCATCCTAAAATTCCATAATGTTTCCCTGATTTTCCAGACAAGGTTTCATAATTTACTTTTTATGTTTTCAATAATTAATATTTTGAAATTTTTTTGTATTTTCGTTCTGATTTAGAAATCG
Organism: Acromyrmex echinatior; assembly: GCF_000204515.1. The sequence goes on along the minus strand of NW_011627660.1, from coordinate 446,748 downwards.
TCAAATATTTCATTGAGAAAACAATTTAAATGATTATTGATTATTAAGACAATTAACATATCAATGTAATGACTATTAATGTTACTGACACTGTTTAGATTTAATTGATAAGCAAGTAGTATTCCAAAAGTATAGATGTATGATATAGGCATATTAAATTTTTTTAAAACCAAGAATTTTCATTTTCCAGAAAATTTTGCAAAATTCTTTGACATTTTCCTAATTTCCCTGACTGTTTTAAATTTTTCTGACATTTCTCTGAATTCTAGTTTTGTCGTAACTTTATAGAATATCTCAGAATTCACATATGTATGAAGAATTCTAGAAAAAATGTTCTCGGGAGTTTTGAAAAGTGTTCCAATTTGTTTTAAAAAATCTGAGAGATTTTTTTTAAAAAATTATTGTATAAAATTATTCAGAAATTCTGTAATTTATTAAAAAATTCTAAAAAATTATATGAAAATTCTCACAGAAAAATTTTCACCAAGAGAGAAAATAATGCAGATTCTGTCGAGTCCGCACTGAAAGAAAAATGTTCTGTATTTGTAACTATAATTATTATATATATTACTATAATTATGATTATTACTGCTATAATATTATAATAATAACAGTAACTATGTATATAGCTCTAGCAACAAATGCATATAATTGGCAACCTAAAATGATTATAATTATAGTTATTACAACCATAAAATAATTGAAATTACCATAAAAATGATTCAAGTGACTATAATTTTTATGGTAATTTCAATTATTTTATGGTTATAATAACTATAATTATAGTCATTTTAGGTTGCCCCAACTATATACATTTATTGCTAGAATTATATTAGGTGTTGGAATTAATTCGTAGCGTTTTTTAATGAAAGAATGTTATTTATTTCACATGAGCATTAAAAAATACATTAATGAAAGTACTTCCCATCACTTGTAAAACGCTACGAATTAATTCCAACACCTAATATATATAGTTACTGTTATAATATTATAGCAGTAATAATCATAATTAAACTGTTAGAAATGTTCTTAAATTTCATTAACTTTTAAGTTACACAATTTGAACTTAATTTCATGACATTATATTATAAATTTAATGTATTTTTCATGAAAATTTATGAAATTTAATATACATTACATTTAAGCAACTACTGTAACTTAATTTTCAGTTAAATCATTCATTACTTTTAATTTCATTCATAATTAACACGAGCTTCATTTACATGTAAAGGTGGTTACATTTCTAACAGTGTAATATGTAATTATAGTGAACATAATTAAATACAAAACATTTTTCTCTCAGAGAGAGCATCTTATCGATAATTTCACATAATAGGGCTTATCGCGACTTTGAGATTTATAGTTATTGGTTATTGTTCGGAGCAAAATTGTTGATTGAACAGTTAAGTAACGTCCAGAATGGAGCGTTCGAGTAATGGAACGTTTGATAGATAACAGTGGTTCCACCATGGTTGCACCACCCGAAGCGCCGCGACGTTTCCCAGGATCGATTCCGACACGTCACGTGCGCATCACGGTTTTGAAGCGTCACGGTTTTTATTGCAATATTTACATCCTGATTTCGTCAACGCAGGCGTTTTATCTCGCGTCCGATGCAAAACACCCATGCGAGCGAGAGCGCGCCGCGACCAGCGAAATATTTACCTTGCAATTCGGACATGTAATAACTCCGGATATTCCCGCAGCCCGCGCAGACAGATGCACCGCGAGTTCAGTCCGTTTATGCAGTCCACCCCTTGTTTGATTTCCACCAGAATATTTTACGCCAATGACCAGCCCTCTTCCCCTCTGCGCGAGTTTTTTCGATAAATCGAGCGAGCAACCAGTCGAAAAAATCGATGCATGTCAAATACGTATCGCGTTAATTTATTTTAAAAATAATTTGGGGACTTAACTTAAAAGATATAGATGGTTCACACTAGACTGACAAATGTAGGTAAAAAATGTCTAATCGGCACTGGTCGACAAACTAACTGGAAAATGGTCAACCTATAAATGGTTACTCTATTCTTTTTGTATCCCATTTTACACTCCAGAGACGAGAAAAATGAATTGTTGCAATGTGAATAGTGTTTACTTTCTTTTTTGGACATGTTTTCTTTCTTTTTTTACTAACTATTCTTTCTAACGAATCTTTAAATATGCAATTCCATTAAAAATCCGCAATAACGAAACGTTGTTATTAATTCAATTTTAATTTTTCTAGAAATATTATACTATCACAGAATGACCCATTAATGCGTTTATGTTGTTTAATATTTGTTTGGTTTCTATTATAATATTATTTTCAGAAAATTATGAATAAATTCATATCCAGAATGTTCTCAGATGTCAATAAATTAGAAAAGGAACAATAATATTGTTACAATAATGATTTTAATAAGAGTGGAAAAACATCTCAGGCGATCACTTAAGTAAAAAAAAATAAAGTGACTATTCTCTGGTCAATCATGTTAGAGACACAGATCGTTTTCAGTTTTGGTGAGGCAAATGGTTTTTCTTGCATAAATTGATTCCTTCTATCAACGTTTATTTAAAAGTATTAAGACGAAATCATAAAAATTAAATACTTGAAATTATATTTTAATTTTCATGTAATGTTGGAATATATTATGAAAGATATTCCGTAAAACATTCACTATTTTAATGCTTTTCTGCGTGAAATAATTAAGATAATCAATATGTATGTAAAAAAACATAAATGTGTAGAAAATACAAGTAAATCTGTGTCATCAAAATGGAAATCGTTTGCTCTGGCAAAAAAATGTTAATGATTCAATTTTTTTTACTCAGTTTGATGAGTATTTATCTGTCTCTAAAAGCTCTGAAATTTTGTTTTTAATTTTTCATATTTAGATGCATATGCATGTTTATAAAAGCATAAACATTTGTATTTTTATTGAAAAAATACGCGCCGAAAAATAAAAAATATGTATTTAATTTGAATAAATAAAAAAGTAAAATTAAAGATAAACGATAAACAAGGATCTCCATCTTTATTTAAGGTTTTCATTGTATTTTTATTGTGTTTTATCAGTATAGACGTTCGATTCGAATACGTTGATAATATATGAAAAATATGAACGATACCTAAAATAATAATATTGAAAACGATCAGAACGATCACGCCGGATTTCCCTTTCCCCGAATCGGTCGTAAAATTTCGACGTTTTTTCAGGATGAGAGACCGAAGCACAAATAATTTCATAGTAAATTGCCGGATTTGTTTCCCACATGAATACCGCACAATTGCAGGATTTACGATGCTCTCGATGATCAATCGGCCATTTTTCTTTCCCCTTTTTTTACTTCGTTTATGTCAATTCGCGTCGAATTATGTGCAACGCTCGTTGTAATATTTATTACAAGTCAAAAGTTATGGCGTCTAAGCATTCGCTGTAAATCAGGAGAGTTATAGCTAAAATAAATTAAACTTTAGGAATTTTTGTTAAAACGTTGTTATGGTCGATGAATCTCGTCATAGGCCACCTTGATTAATGCAAGAAATATTTAAATCACGTATCCACTCTCTGATTATACCTTAATGTTTAATGCATGTTTCGAGGTAAACTACGGCCATTCCTTAATAAATCGCGATACTCCGTAAGTTCTTTTAAAAATTAAAATCCTTTTCATAATCGTGTGAGAGAGCCACTTGAGATATATATATCTTTTAATATTTTTAACAAAATGATTCATAATTTGTAATTAAATATCTACATAATTATAAGGAAAAAAAAAGAGAAGCAATCTCTTCGTGTATAAATACAATAAAACTTTCTTACAACTGTTATTAAAAAACGCATGTCAAATTATTATTACAATAGAAATCTTCCTTCACATTTCGATCGCGTTTTAATTCCCTCCAAACGTAGAACGTTTCTTCGCCAGTCGTAAATCAGACAGAAAGAGAGAAAGAGAGACGCAAATCACTTTATTAAAAAAGGGAAAAGAAAGAAAGGAAACGCAGATATCAGAGATCGCGCGCGCCGCTTATTGCGCCGAATAGCGCCATATTGCGACATGCTAATGAATTTTTTCCTCCGACGCGGCAGGAACGAAAAAAAAAAAATTAATTCACCGCGGGTGCTTCCTCGTGGAGAGGGAAACTAGAAAAGAAAAGAGAGAGAGAGATATATATATATATTAAAAATTAATCCTCTCAGCCGTTAAGGATTCCGAGGTTGTCCGGGGGCGACAAGTGGTCATAATGAACGCTCTAATGAACATGCATAACGAGCACGACCTCGTTAAGCCACATGGACCTACCGATCGTTAACACGTATCCTCCTTTTTAACTATTAGCAACAAAAGGGAGGGAATCGCGTAAAGCCGATATGTCGTGGAAACGGAGTGAAAGACATTTTGTCCCTCGATGTTTTTCAAATCCAGCGTGATTTCGCGAACCAGTGATCAAAATATCGATCTGAAGATTCGCGAGGAATCCTGTAGGAAACTTTTATACAAGGAATTCACAGAAGTGTGTAAACGAAGTTTCTGAATCTTTCAAGCTGAACTTTATCGCGGGATTGCGCACCGAGAAAGAAGCACGAAATTATAAACAGAAAGAAAGTGGAGAAGAAACAGTCAGGCGCTAATATTAAGTAGTTGCTTAAAACATGAGTTTCTACTGCATTGATGTTTGCGCACGAAAATATTGATTAAAAATGTGTCAAGAGTTCATTCCTGAGGAAGATGACGTAGATCGTAATGAATGATTCGTATTTAAGGATATATCAAATTCATTTTTTTACAAATAAATCTTTATACTTCTATACTTTTATATTTATTTCGTATTAATATGTGTATTTTAAATAAATTACACGCATAAAAATTTGTGTTAATAATATTTTATTTAAAAATTAACACAATGTCATGGCTTATATTCGAGCTTTAATTAAATTAACTTTGAATTGATAATATAATAAACAATTGTTAATTATATTAATTCAAAGTTAATTTAATTAAAGCTCGAAATAAGCCATGACATTGTGATAATTTTTAAGAAAATATACAAGCATTTTTTACTTCAACATTTTATTTATATTAAATAATACGTTTTCATAATTTATTTATTAATTATGTTTATTATCGTAATACTAGAATTTAAACCACAAAGACGAAATCTCAATTTATTTTGTATAAATTCTTGAAGTGTTCACAATAATTTATGCAAAGTTTCATTGGGATGCAGATATTAATTGTTCTACAAAAAAAAACCAAAACATAAATTTGTTTTATTTATAGAACAACTGACCTTTTACGTTGTAATAAAACGTTATATGAATCATCTCGAATACTTAAAATATTAGGAGTGTGATTTAGTTTTGAGAGTTCTTTTTTTTTCAAAAACTGATTTATTTAAACAAGATAATGAACGAATCCTTAATCAAAATGTTTTTCTTCGTTCTTTATAACTTTTTCCCATCTTTCTGGCAAGAGTTGATTCAATTTTCAACAAATTTCCGCACTTCTTCGAAATTATGAAAGTGTGTACCCTCTAGAGCATGTTGCATCGACCGGAACAAGTGGTAATCAGTGAGAATAATGTCTGGAGAATACGCGAGGTATAAGATAAGACTTCCCATTGCAGCTCTAATAACGTTTGCTTCGCTGATAATGCAACATGAGCATTGTCATTGAAGAAACCACCATTTTTTAATTGCCTAAACCAATATTCACATATCTTAATTGATGGGGCAACAGCACCATAAGCTTCTGTCAAAATTGTATAACGTTCAGTCACCGAGGTTTTCTTTTGATTAAAAAAATAGAAGGAACAACTCGAAAATGCTCTTTCAGAAAACTCCATGTTTTAAATGTGCGAACTACGGATGCATCGAATTATAAAATTACCGGATATCGGATTCGAATAAAAGAATATATCCAGAAAGGCAATTTTTCGAGAGAATATCCGATATTTTTCGGATATCCGACCGGATTTCGGAACAATGTCTTCTAAAAAAAAACTGTAGAGGAAAAAGTTATAATTTTGCAACAATTTATGTATAAGATATTATAGCATTACGAGTATATATGCATTATATTTTTATAAAACATTTATATAATAAAAAATCAACAATTTAATGATATAAAATTTCAACTAGATATATTCCGGGATACTGAAGATATCCGGTCGGATAGTAAAAAGTGTCGGATAATACCGGATACCGGATATTTTTCGGATACTCGGTGCATCCCTAGTATAAACACGATATTAGTCTACTGTTAATAAATGTGACTAAAAAAAATCATGGAGTAATATTAAGAAAGTTCTCTGACTACTTCCTAGTCAATATATTGGGTCATCTAAAAAGTATCCGCGGTTTTTAGATGACCCAATATATATACAGTTTATTCATAATATACGTAAAACAATTAAAATAATGGAATAAAAAGATTACTGACAATATCTTATGTCATTATTTTTCATTACATAATTATTGTTAATTTTATATATTACTAAATATTTTCAAAATGACAAAATAAAAAGTTGTAAGATGCTCATTTGATGTATATGTATCGTCCATATATTCTAGCTTTTTTCATTAAAGAATATAAATTTCTTGTAAATTGTATGGTCAGTTTAAATCAAACTTTACAAAAACGAACTTAAGTGTTTACTTTATAATTACAATGATTTTTAAATTGCTGTCTTATACGCAAGTTTTTAATTTAAAAGAGAATAATCATAGAATAAGATTATACCTTCAACTTGTAATATAAAATTCTATAAATTTAGAATTAAATATTTTCAAAATGGTACAGTAAAAGTCAATGAAATTTTTTATTATTGATATTATTAATATTTGTATTACATGTATATTACAGACTTGTCTTATATTTCATCAAACGCGAGAACCTCCTTAAAGAAATAATAACTGTGATTGAAATGTCTTCGACAACGCTAATATTAGTGCCAGCTCTTGCAAAATCCACAAAACTAAAACACACTCCTAATATACCTGTATAAAAAATTGAAATTTTTATCATTATTTTATAAATACATTCCATTAGAGCACAGATAAAAAAATATTACTTTTTGTGAAAGAATTTTTTTATCCAGATTTTCTCTCTCCCTCCCCTCTTTTATTGTTTTTAAATGCAATCTAAAATAACGTGTAATTTTTTCATTACTTTGAAAATATGTATAATACATCCTTAAAGTTTCATTTTTATTCTACATATTATTTTCTAAATTTGTAATAACCATTATATATGCCTAAGACGGGTATACATATGTTAAGTGACAAATTAACTTATTCAATATTGATTTTACAAAATTAATTAATGTGTGTGTGTGTGTGTGTGTGTGTGTGTA
>NW_011627660.1:325334-439299 GCF_000204515.1 Acromyrmex echinatior | reverse complement strand
TTCCCTACAAAATCGTTTTTTTTTTAATATTCCTACGATTTTTGATTACTGAGTTATTATTATAAATAAAAGAATCATTTTGACTTTATAATAACTCTATTAAAAATTATTGTATCGTTAATAATCGTACCGCAATTTAAAAACGAGATTCTTAAAGCTTAAAGAAACTTTACTCTATCAAGATATATTTATATTGGTAAGAAAGTAATTGCGGTTTTTACTTATAGATGTCTTTTAAAAAAACGCAATTACTTTCTTGCCAACCCAATATATATATATGTTTATATAATATTGTATATATATATATATATATATATATATATATGTTACAATGTTATATGATTTTATGTATTGTATATATAATATTACAACCCCAAGGAATGTGCGGTTATGGAGAACGACATTCTGTAACGGCGCACTCTCGACACACGAAAACCGATGGCACGCGTGAGAGGGAGGGAGGGTTGCGTGTAGATCGGAAGCCAATTAATATCCATGCAGGGGTGCGCACTCCCACCCCCTCCCAAGTACACCTGACTGAATAACCCCGCTGAAACATAACTACGCGCAGCGTGATATACTCGCGCCATGGGGCTCGCTTGTCAGCGACGGGACCTCATAAACTCTCAGCCGCGCGATAACAGGGTTAACCGGCGGTTACCTCGTTATTTCGATGCGATCTCCGGGAGATCGTAACTAAGCGTCGTTCCATACCGTAGCCGAGTGCTGCCGCGATAATTATGCTGGACACCCTGGAAGCCTGATTACGAAGCCAATCTCCTAAACGATCCTCCGAAAAATGCGGATTTATTAGCAAGGTTTCGATAAAATCGTGAAATTATTGTGAAATCGGTTGTCGTTTAAATTCTCGCGCCTTTTTCCGTGCAAAGGATACACCCTTAGAGAAAGGACCCTGAAGGGTGAATCTACTAGTTATAATTATAGTTATAAAAACTAATTTATTTCACTGATTATAATTCTAATTATGTCTCAGTGAAATGAATTAAATTTTACACCGAGAAAAAAAATTGTTCATTTTAAACTAAATTAATTCCGTTGTTTTCATTCCTTTTGTTAAAAAATGTATGTATTTCAAGTCAAATATAATATGTTTGAATTAAAAATACATATACATTCTTCATCAAAAGAAATAAAAACGAACTAAATTAATTTAATCAAATAAACCTTTTTCTTTTAATGTACATATAATGTTTATATTGTAATGAAATAGAAGATGTCACAGACACAAAACTTAATATAATAGTTTGGAACTGTGGAATATTAAAAATATGAAACTTATGCTCACAGAGCATTTTTCATACATCACATTATAGACTACAATATACATGAAAACTAACTCGTTTCACCAAAACTCAATGTATCCATATAGTTGGTCCTTCATTATCGTAAATATTGAATTAGTTTGTGATTAATTATTTATTTCGAGTTAAAAACATTCATTGTTTTAATTCAAATTAAGTGATTTATCACTAATCAATTTAATATTTACAGTACATATTAAATTTCTCTAAGAATAAATGTATTTTCGTTCTTCAACGATAATCGTGTAAACCAGAATTGTACTTATTTCAACTACTTTCTAGTTGAAACATAAGATTTGCATTTTCTTTGTCAATTCAGGCATAACTGTCCCAATAATTGAAAGTAAGTGCGCTCAATCGTTTTCCCTACTCGGTCGAAAGGATTCGTTACTTACCTTGTAGATCTCGTCGACGAGCCTAGTAAGTTCCTCGGTTTCCATGATGAAAACTCTGCTTTTCTGGCTTCACGAAATGCTCATATTTTCCTGTCCGTCCGGAGACCAGATTTTACGTGGCCGTCCTGCTTTCCTGTGCTCGATCGCGACGTATGTTCGATATTATCGCTCTCGCCTGACCTGAAAGAAAAAAAAAACAAATATTTTAGATATCACGTAATTCTACGGACATTCATTAAAATAAACACGCGTGTAAAAATCAATTTAATAAGTCTACAATAAATTTTATACATATATATACTCGTAGGCTTATTTCCATCAAAGTGGATTAACTTCAATCTCTCATTCAACTTATTCTATTCTTCATTTTTTTCTAATTCTTATATTGAAATTAGAAAAAGATAAAGAATTAGTTGAACCGAGATTAAAGTTAAACTACATTAGAAACGGATGTTAAAAGTTTCTCTTACCATATAGTCGTATTTTCTACATTGATGATAGTAAAATAAGTAACAAAAAATAAATAAAAAGTCATTGTAAAATAATAATGTTAATAACTACAATAATATTCAAACTACTATCGCCTTAAATTAGATTAATATTTGCATCCAGAAAAGAACGTAAGTAACAGTATGTAAAAGACTGTATATAAAAGATGACAATTATATAAATATATGTAAAATTAATGCACACAGTTAAACAGGCTAATGTAAATGAAAAACCTGTAACTGTTTTACAGTTACTATATCTTTTTCTTTGAATGAGAACACATGGATATCCATAACTTTCTAGGATTACAAATTTTAAAATAGGCAAATCCGCGAATTCTCTCGCAAGTCTTTGACTCCGATGGCATTTCTCTACGCATATCCACCTAGCTATTTATCTGTTAGTATGTTTTTATGATAATGATCGCATTCTAATAGAAAAGCGCATTCCTCGTTCGATTGTGACCAGTTGGCTGGAATCTCGAAACGTCGCTTAGGCTAAGCACAGGCTAGGCATAGACATAGGCATTACTCATACATGGAACGGGAGAGGTCACGTTTCCCAAGTACTTTCATTCCGCAAGGACACCCGGTATGCGCGAACGGTTACAGGAGAGCCGCATAACTTGGCCGCTTTTATCTCTCGACGTGGATCTACAAACCGCGCGTTAAAGTTGTTCACGGATCGATGATCCAGGAACGAATTGAATCTTTCTCGTTAATTATGTATGAAAATATCATTACAAGAGCATCAATAAATTTGCATTTAAATTTCCTTCCTAAATAAATCATATAAAGAAAAATCACCAACGTAATATCTATAGTACAAGTACATACAAGAATGATTTTGCTGTATCTATTAATAAAAGTATCTAAAAATTTAGCTATAGAAACAAATCTCAAAATAGTTGTTTGAACCATCAAAATAATTACGTAAAACATTTCAACTGGTTGCAAGTATGTTAAAATTTTTTTGCAGCAACGTTTAAACGTTCTACATGATTATTTTGATGATCCAACAATTTTTATATCTAATTAAATTTTAAGATACTTAAAAATTGTTCTTTCTAATATGATTTTTTTCTAACTGTGGAACAACAACTAACAATAAGGTTCAAGGTAACGTTAAAATTTAAAAAATCGTAAAACGACGCTCAATTGAATAAAATCAAATTTGTATAATGGAAAAGGGCTAAAAGCAAGTTATCAATTACTATACTTTACAATATACATGAAAAACAAATGTTTCGACCATCACTAAGTCATTCTCAATGTTAAAAATAAAAATTAGAAATAAATATATCCTAATAACAGATTCAAAAAGTCCCTTCTAATTAAACGTTTAAAAAAAAGTCACATTCTTAATTTGTATTAATTAATATCAAACTAAGATTGTAATCTAAATCATTAATAACTGATATTACTTCTCTTGGAATTATGTGCTTGAAATTGTAGTAGGAAAGTTAAAATTAAATGTATAGAATTAGAGATTTAAAACAGAGTTAATAATGTAATTATTTCCCTAATTTATAGAGTATTTAATTACGTTCGAACATAATTTACCTTAAGAATGTTAAAGTAGCGTCAAAATTTCAACACGGGAAAACACGGACATTTTTCTAAATGATCGCAAGTGCGACTGACGATTCGATAACGCATTACTCAACGCGCGTGTCGCTGACAGAAACAGACGGATCTCTACTCAACGGTGTGTCTGAAAAATTGGGAGTGAGAAAAAAAAAATATCACCGAACTTATGATATATTAAGAAAAATTGGCGCGCGCGTTTTACGCGTAATTTGCAACGCTCCGAACGAGGGGGGGGGGGAATGTATTTTCACAAAGGTACACAGACGCGAAAGGTAAAAGGCCGCAAATAATTGCAATTGCACAGGACGATTGACGTCACGACGAGAACGAGCGGCGATTGTGAGAGTGTCACGTGCGAAATACGAAAGAGTGAACCGACGACTGCAAACGAAATATCAATTGCCGCGCCTCCGCGGGCGTATGTAACATAATAGACCGATTAATAATAAAGCGGCTGCTCGACTCACCGTGCCCGGCCGAGCGTGCTTAATTAATAAATTGACGTTTCATAAATTAATCCGTGCGACTCCGAATTCACAAAGTTCGCCCGGGCTGTTTAAAATTTATCAATAATCCCGACGGCCCGAGTAATTTGTCAGTTTGTTGCCCCGTGTATTTTTCACGTTTTACATTAAATTAGTATCGATAGAGAAAGAAAGAGAGGAGGAGAGAGAAGAGGGAATATCTTCGAACTCTACGTAATCAAGGAACACGTCATTTTTAATTAAATTTCGCCAGATATATTAAAAAAAAAAAAAAAAAATCGGGAGCGAATAAAAGTTGCCGGACACAGCGGGAGGACACAGGTTCTCCGCCGCCGAAATTATCAATCCATTCGAAATGTGTAATCAAACGATAACGTGATTCGATGAACGAAATGTTGCGAGTAACGGCGGTGCGCTCGCTCGTTCGATTTGTTAAATCACGCCGATCGATGCGGCGCGTGTTCGATCCGCGATCTCAATACGTAGCAGAAGATTCGATTAAACGATGAAAGCGCCGCAAAATTCAACGCGGCCTATCGAAAACGCTGCTTTCCACCTCATTCTCTCTCTCTCTCTCTCTCTCTCTCTCTCTCTCTCTCTCTCTCTCTCTCTCTCTCTCTTTCGGTCGCGAATTCGCTCGTTCGCGAATTTCGCCGATGCAACTTTGCAAACGCTCGCTCACCCCGAAAGCTTTCAAGCGAATTAAATTCTCTCGAATCGTTTACGATAAAATGTTTCCCTTTAATCTCTCTAATCACCGACGCGCTCTGCAAACTTTCGCGAATTTAACAGGCGGACGTGACTAGGGACGCTTTAAAATATCGATATCCCACGCTCGCGCTCGATTGCTAATATCGAAGTATCAATATCCGATCATTCTTGGCGGCAGAGATTGGAAATGAGCGGCTGCGAGCAGATAAAGCGAGTAAATAACCATAAATAAATCAGGACAGCAAACTGAAGCGCATGACAAGCACTGTTAGCTCGTTGAATCATATCACTCATTTGTTACAATGATACAACAAAACAAAAAAAAAACAAAGTTTTCCAAAGAAAATGCATCTGAACGTTTTAAATATTTAAATCATTACAATTTTTTATTATATTCTGAAATTTGTAATTTTGGTGATTATACAGAACATTACAAAGAACGATTTTGCTAAAGTAAAACATTAGCTAGATGTAGAATTATTTTGAAAATAATTCGCAAGAAATTTAGGCAAATGAGAGTGAAATGAGATAAACAGAGCACGATTAATTTTAAAATATAATTTCAATACTCAAGCAAGAGTAATTGTTATCCTCGGAATTCGAATGTTTCGATTCACTTTTGAGTCTTTATCAACGATATAATGTTCTTCAATAACTTTAACACATCCCTTACTCCACATACAGTCAGCCATTGATGGATTAAAAGATCCAAAGTGAGATACAACCATTTGGTTGTAAATGTAAAAAGTGAGATTTTCTGAAAACGGTTGCATCAAATTCTTATAGATACAGGGTGGTCTCTGATCACCCGCAATCGGCAGACAAAAGCTGTAAGTATTTTAAAATTAACGTATTTAAAAAAATTATATTTCAAAATAAATACATATTTGCAAGTTTTTAAAATGCTCTCCATTTTGAAAACCCAGGATCAAACTAATAAGATCAGCAAATAGATCTTTTTAAACATTACAACTTTGTCTGAAACATTTCTTTCGAAAATGATTAATTTCCGAAACACTGATAGATAAAACGCTTTTTTTTAATCTTGCAGTGTGTCCCGATGGTGGGTGATCAGAGACACCCTGTATATATAAAGCAATAAATTGCAAATGACTTACTATAATAAAGAAAAAAAGAATGCATTTTCATACACTGAAAAAAATGATTTGATTGGATTAAATATATTAATTATGGTAGAAAATGGACGAATCAGAATTTTCTTAAATCTATTAGAATTCTAGTTGAGATAATTAGAATTCTGATTAATATAATTATTCTGATAAAAATAAGAATTCTAGCAAATATTTTATCAAAAATATTGTATCAACTAGAATTCCGATTATTTTCAACTAGAAATTTTTTTCAGTGCAAAAAAATTAATTCTGTTAAACTATTAAAATAATTATATAGGACGCCCAAGCTGATTGCTAGAATGTCAAAATATCATTTACTTTGCAATATCATTTACTATGTTTGAGTCTTACATAATAATTTCGATAATCTACAAAATTATTTATAGCATCTGGCTAAATTTTTAAGTACTACAGCAAAATCATTCTTTCTATATAGAAAAATAAAAGTATATTATTTTAAAGTATGTTCTTTATATATATATATTTTTTTTCTTTATATCTTCATTCTTTTTCCGATATAACTTCAGAGTAACAACTTTTCAGTTATTGCAATAAATAAGCGATATTTGTTAAACCAGGAAATAACAACGAAATGAATTAATATTATAATATATAAAATAATACGTTAGTATTATACCTAGATACATTTTTCAGTGTACGTGTACGCTGCGTATTCGTATTAGTTATAAATTACGTTAATTTAATAATTAATTCAGTTAATTGTAAACAGACCGGCAGGAAGTCAAACAGATTAATGGATAAATACACGCCTGCTAAATATGAATACTCTCGACGATAATCATTGTTTGTCGAATTCGTGTTCGAAACCGCCGGCTCGAATGACGTGCTATCAATCACGTGCATCAGTGCATCGGACTTGCACCGCTTGGCGTTACTTTCTTCGTTACGAGATCCGTATTGTTACATCATCGGCGTGAATATGTTTATTAGAGCGGTCGACAACCCGTACCCTCTCACGCCTCTTTTATTCTCCCCTCCTCATCCTCCACCTCTTTTTCCTGTGGAATTTAATCCTGCTTTCTCCGAACTGACTTATCGAAACGATATTTGCGTGAACTAAACGCGTTATAAATAGAAACGTAATAGTAAGGAATACATAATTAATTAGATATTTTAATGTTTCAATAAATAAAACGTTTTGGTTTTAATGAATAAATTAAAACGCATGGAAATACATATTTTCGTAAAATACTTCACAGAATTCAAAATTGTACAAACAATATTATTAATAAAAAAGTGACACTCCAATTTTAAAGAAAATATCTGCTGTTTAAAATATCTATCGTTATTCGTCCTGAAAAATTGTAAGCTTTTATTATAAGTTTAAAATAAAATTTTCAAATATTATATAACAAATGAATTATACATCTATATCTCATTTAATTTAAATTAGGGATATCAGGATATCCATGTTCAATATTATTTTAAAAATTAAAATAAAAATTAGAATGTTCTAAAACTCGACCTGATCTCATTTTTCATCCTACTCCTGAATCGATTTGTCCTTATCTGTTCTTCGAAAAGAATTTTGTTCCATTTTATGGATCAACGATTCTGAAACTTACTGGTTCACAATGTTGGAGAGAAAAAGGAAAGGAAAATAGCAAGTAAATCCGTATACGTCGGTATTAACACGACGCCTTATTATCATATACAACACGGCCTACGCCTACGTGCCACAGGTGTAACCGAGAATTCTTGCCCGCAGGACATCAGGACCGTTAGTCGCAATTTCAATATGATCTCGTGAATGAATCCCAGTAATTCTCGACAGGCGCGTTCTCGAGAGGATCTCGCACTGAAAAGGGGTATCGTGCGAGACCTTTTCGCTGGCGAAAATTAAATTAAAAAATGGAGGACCATTTCAAGACATCCGCATTTAAAACTTTATGTTATATCGCTTCGTTACTTCAATAGCGAGACAATTAAAAAAGACATGATTTTCGAGTTATTATGAATGAGTTGAGTACACAATTGGAAAATTTGTATTAAATTTAACACATTTCACAAACGTATCCTAAACGGTCCACTCAAATTTTTGTTAATTTAACACGAAAAGAATATGTTAATAAATAACAAATATTATATAGAAAGGTGACAAATATAAAACTGACACAATTTGTAAGCAACTTGTGGAAGCATATTTTTCAATAAAATTGATATTTATATGATTATTAAATTAATATACGTATTTTATTCATTCGATTTAGAATTTACGTTTTGAAACGTATTATTTTTATTTTATTTATTCACTCATTTATAATTTTGACACTAAGAAATGTTAAACATCAATTAATGTGTTGAAAACTCAACATAAAATTTTAACAAGGACTTGTATGGACCGTTTCCAATATAAGTTCAAAATTTTTTTACTATATAAACTTATTCTATTAAAAGTGAACTAATTTAATTTCATAAAAAACATCATAAAAATTATTTCAATTCGAAGACGGTGATTTTTTTTGAGAATTATAAAACAAGAAGGAACAAAAGGGAAGAACATTTCCGTAGGAGCAATTTATTGGTGATACATTAGCTAAACATTGAGAATATATTAAGCCAATATTGAACCATTATGCTAATATTGTACCAATAAATTATGCTACTAGGATTGATCACTTTAAGAATATATTCTTCTCGCTAATATCTGATTTAATTAATAATTTTCTATCAAAATCCTGAAAATTGTAAAAAATAGTGTCTGAAAAATAGACTCTCCCTGATTCTTCCTTAAGAAATTTAATTTTTTTGAAATTAAACCGACGAAAATAAATCAATTAATAGTAATAATCTTATTTTTGGCCAAAGTGAATCTTACAATTACTACTAAATAATATCAAATGTAAATTTTAGCAAATATGAAATTGAAATAATATATTTGCAAAAATTTGTATTTAGTATTATTAAGATCCTCTTTGTGATTGAAAATTGGATTATTTTTCTTAAGTGATTAATTTTGTTAGTTGTGTCACTCTTTCGAAGTAAAAGAGCAATATTATAATTTTCGTTTCTTCATTTGTTTAACATCAAAGTGTTTGACATTTTTAAAGTTTGCGGTCGGAAAATTGTCGGAAGATCGTCGAAGAATGCATAACGTTCATCCACTTTCCAATATACTTTGCATAGAAGCGTATTAATGATGAGCGCGCGTGCAATATCGAGACTGGGTTTATTAGCGACGCAATATTTTTCCTTTTTCAAGGTCAGCGAGAGATGAAACGGGAAAGCTTATAGAACTAGTTCTATGTATAAACGAGATTCCACGAGCAGTAAATTGGCGCGAAAAAATAAAAAGGCTCACACGCACCTCGAAAGCAGCTGTTTTATCTCTTTCTTTCCTCCGCGAACTAAAACATCCTTGGCTTTCAAAGCCACCCTCCACTATCCCCCTTTCCACTTGTGCTCTTCCTGTTCCCGTTCCCTTCCTCTCTTACATCGTAGCTTTAATTATCGCCTCAAAGGGCCCCGCCCTTTTGCTTTATTTAGCCATCGATGACGTTCCCTTATCCTGCATCGTCAAAGAAATCCTCAGGGACGTTAATTAACCTTCGAACGCAAAAAAAAAGCAGGACTGCAAAAACGAATATGGGTGCAGCGCCCATATTCATTGCAATAATGAGAGGAAGAAAACTATTCTTTAACCTCTTTCATGTATACCATTTCACTTCCGACAAAGCAGGATTTCTGCAATAGCTTCTATTTCCTAGAATTTATAATCGCATGTAGCTTTGATTTTCATATAGCAATACAATTTATAAATTCCATTTCCGAACGTAAATAAATTCAGAGTGTAGATATAACGTTAACTCCGCGTTCAAAGTATTAAATTAATCTCATTAAAAGAATTAAAATAAAAACGGTAGAAAGGTTCGAATTCGAAAAAGGATTTTTGTAAATCTATAATCCATAACTCTGCAGTGAAATTCAGGGTACGCAAGCATTTTGTGTGTTTCAAATAACATCGACTATATTTCAGTTAGTTGATTTTCAAAATAACTCATGGTTGTTTACATTTCAATTCGTACACCGACAGAAGGAAAATGGTCGCCGTTACCGTTAAATTAATTATATTTTTTATAGTCATTTCCGGAGCCAACTGTATACTTTTTTATAAAACTGTAAATACAATTTTTATTTTTATTATTAACATTATAGCAGTGGTGATTATATTATAAAAACAGAATTTTCCTAACCATAATTATTTTATCACATAATTTATAATCATTTTCAATGCCAACTATGTATATATTTCTTGGTCAAAGCATAAATATAATTATAACGCTAATAATAATAAATATATTTATAATTATATTTATACGTTTGATAGAAATATAAATATAATTATTATAATAATTATTATTAGCATTACAACAGCAATGATAATTATAGAAATGGAGCTTCTAATTATAATTATTTTACCATGCCATTATATTCAAAAATAGCAAATATTTTTCTCTCAGTATATTTCTTAATGAATCTTGTATTCGTTAAACCAATAGAGATACATCCGTCAATCGTGGCAACTGACGGGCTATAAAATGGCACAATTACATATCGCAAATAAAGATGAATCTACGATACATCGAGGAAGGCAGAATCAAAGAGAAGGAAATTTACATCGTGACGGAAATCACACGCAGTAAAGAGTTAACAACGAATTACGAGCTGCAATGAACCCCGGTCTCGTGAATTATCTGTCGGGGCATAAATTCCGATTTGCAGCTGACATTTGGCACCGTTCAATACTCGGCCTCACGTTTTATACATTTCTCCCTTTTTCTTCCCTCTCCTTCTTTCTTTTTGCCGCTTCGATAATGGCAAAATAGGCCAGTCATTTTGCGCGTTCGACTTTAAGAGACGCGATGAAATAGAAGAGGCGGGAAAAAAAAAAGAGGAAAGAACGAGGTAGAGAAAATCCAAGGGTAGAGTTCCATCGGCGACGCGGAATCGCTCGCGGATGATTTCCGTCGATGAAATATTCATAATTTAATATGTCCCTCTTTCAGTCTCTCCGTCTCTTCTTTTCTCTCTTATTCAGGCAGGACGGGACGTTCGAGAGATGAAATATTCATTCTCTCAAAAATGACGATGATGTCGGTTCGAGAAAATGCATCACGCGTCATCGATTTCCTCACGAATATAATAATTATCCGAGCGGAATCCTCGACGCGACTCCAATCTTTCCCAACATTTTAATCCTTCAATTCGATCTGCGAGCTAACCGTTTCATTGCAATCGAAACTTTTCTCGAATGTAAATCTTTCTCTCTCTCTCTCTCTCTCTCTCTTTTCCCTTTTGTATTTTAATTTTACAGCTTTTTTTTCGCTTGCATGTAAGAAAATAACGAGTTTCTTGATATTTACGAGAATCCACCTCTGAGATATTTTTCCGTCCAATTTACATTTTACGCAATTTCCAATTTTCCGATGTATCTCGCGGAAATATGTATTTCCATACTCGTTAGTTTTGCAGCGCCGGCATGACTTGGCAAATATCTGGGCATCGACGAACTCCTTCGTCGATTTAAGATATTTCGTGCGTAAACTTCGCGTACAATTCGTTCACTTTTTTTTACAGGACTTCTAAATTTAGCGCGTATTTTTTTCGCACTCACCTAAGAGAGAACAGTGAGAGTGAGTGAGAGAGAGAGAGAAAGAGAGAGAGAGAGAGAAACGACGCACGTACACACAGACAATAGAATACGTTTCAAATACGACAAACTGAATCGACGGACAGTTTATAAAACTGAAAAATGTATTTGCAAACTTGAATATGAATGTTATTAAGCAAAATCCACTTCGACCTAAAATAGAATTCTTTCTTTTACCTAACCTAACTTATATACCTAACTTCTAAGCATCGTGAGGCTCGTAACATATTCTTGTAAGACTTGTAAGAATTTTTAAGTGCTTATACAATATTTTTACAGACAGCTTCTTATTAGCCATAAAAATTTACAAAAAATCGTAGATATTTAATAATATTAATCGTACGCATAAAATTAGAATACTAGTCATAAGTTCTTATGAGAAATTTTACGAGAACATGTTACGAGTCTTACGATTTTGCTTAGAATTGACCCATTATAATCTCATTGATCTAATTTCCACTTGTAAAAGAATTCAATACGACGGTAGACTAAAAAAATGAGAGCGGAAAAGAGATAGATAAAAGCTTTATTACTGCTGTTCATAAATAAGAACACAATCTTCTAAGAACATAGAAGTGAAAAGAAAAGCAGAAAAATAAAAATATCTCGAATAGCAAAAATAGTACAAAAGAAAGAGAGTAATACAAATAAAATATAAAAATAACAATTATTAGTTTAATTAAATTAAATTGTATAGAAGCAAAGATAGAAAACAAAGGATAGCGAATAAAAAGAAAAAGATATAGATAGATAAAAGCGTTTATTACTATTCCAAGGCAATCTCTCTGAGAAAATAAAATGGACAATAAAAGAATGAAAATAACAAAAATAACACGACAAAGGTAGTGCAAATAAAATATAAAAATAAAAACTATAAATTGTACAAAAGCAAAGTTAGAAACCAAAGGATAGTAGAGAGAGAGAAAGAGAGAGAGAGAGAGAAGAGAAGAGGAGAGAAAAAGAGAGCAGGATTTCGGTATTTCATACTCGCGACTCCCGCGTAAGAATTCCAAGAATTTTACAAGGTCGTAAACATTCGAGCCGCAAAACATTACGTAGCAGCGGTTATAATAACAATTGTCACTACAAGTCGTATATGCGATGCGATTTAGGATATCTTGTAATATTTGTCGAATAGATACGTAAGAGAAATAACAGAGTTTCTCTCCGAGTGTGTTTTTTAAAAGTTAGAAAAATAGAGAAATGGCGTATGCGTTACTTAAATAATTTAACAAGAATTATAATTATAAAAATAAAAATGGCTCCAAAAAGAAATCAAAAGAAACTAAATTATCAACGTTGTATTAATACGCAGCAATAATATTTAATAAAGATTAGACCAGGATTGCTAAAAATTCTTCGTCCTAAAATTCCATAATTTCTCCTTCATTTCTGGATACATTGTATAATTTTCCTTAATGCTTTCATTAAATTTTTTTTTGTATTTTTTCCTGATTTGGAAATATTTTGTTAAGAGAGTAATTTAACATAGCAATGTAAATTACTATTAATTATTGCTGAAACTGTTTGGATTTAATTGTTAAGGCGAAATTTATTAAACTTCTATAAAGCTAAGAATTTTTATTTTACAGAAAATTTTACAAAATACTCTTTTTTCCCTAACATTTCCCTGATTTTCAGTTTTATGGCAATCCTGTAAAAGCTTCGAGCACAAGAATCATATTACACAAATCCTACTATTATTTATTATTCCTTTAAAATATTTTTTATTATTTCTTTGTGTGACGCATCAAAGAATCATGGTGATTATTTAGGGGAAAGTCCACTCATTGCCAGTTAGCGCGTATCGAATCTATTTTCTCACGTGTAAATTAAAAAATTCTCGCGATCAGCGTATTTAGATAGAAAATAAATACAAGCTCTCTCTATTTCCGTTCAGTCACCACAACTTTTTCCGTCAAGTATTTTTTTTATAACTGTATGAAATTAAAACGATTTCATCACGTTCTCCACACCGCGTTTTCCACCCCAATTATAATTCCGAACCAGAATTGACACAGAGGAGCTCCAATCAGCGATCCCAATTTCTCGTATAATTACCTTACGGTATCAGAGCAAATTGTCGCGACCTGCGGCAATTTTTAAAAACCGAGATGACGTATTTCAACGTTCATGGATGACTCCGCGCGACGGATTCGCGCTCCGAGTGATCGTATAATTTCCTTTACTTTGATCAACTTGACGCGAGGCTCACCTGAGATCTTAGGAGAGTCGGCGGATCCAGGAGATCCACGGATGAACGAATATCGAACTATCGGATGGAGAGCAAGATGTTACTTTCGGGAGAGACGACTCGGAGCACACCTCACAGGACGAACGAACGACACAGAAACAACTCACACAACACGACGCGCGCGAGATGACTGACTCGGGACGTCAGAACTACAGTCGCGGATCGCGGGAGCTGCCGAGTGCCGAGCAGCCGCTCGGCGCCATTCGGCGCCATTCGGCGTCGCTCGGCTTTCTCGGCGGGGAGACATACGCGAATCGTACACTCACAACCTATTAACCCTTTGTGTCTTCGAGAGAGTAGTTTAAATAATAATCTTCGCCGCAACACACCCTCCTCGCCCCTATGATGACACCACGCATTCGTATTAAAGTCCTTCCCAAAGGAGAAATGATGGAAATCATAGAAATATTCTGTTAGAAATATCCTTAAATTTCATTAACTTTTAAGTTAAGTTTTAGTTTAAACACAATTTGAACTTAATTTCATGATATCATATTAAATTTAATGTATTTATAATTAAAAAATATATATATTTGTGTACACGTACATAAAATTTAATATATTTTTCACGAAAATTTATAAAATTTAATGTACTTTTCATAAAATTTTATTAAAAGTACATTAAATTTCATAAATTTAATTTAAACAGTGCATATACTGTTAGAAATGTTCTAAAATTTCATTAACTTTTAAGTTACATAATTTGAACTTAATTTCATGATATCATATTAAATTTAATATATTTATAACTAAAAAATATATATATTTGTGTACACGTACATAAAATTTAATATATTTTTCACGAAAATTTATAAAATTTAATGTACTTTTCATAAAATTTTATTAAAAGTTTATGAATTATTTTATTATTTTATTATTTTATTAAAAGTATATTAAATTCATTATTTTGTAATCACAAAATAAGAAACATTTCGTATTTATGTTGGAAACAATTCACTTAAATCCTTGTTAAGATTTTACGTTGTATTTTTAACGTATTCGAACGTTAATTCAACATAATGTGATTATTTAAATATTCTTTGAATATTGTTTGATTGTGTTAAATTGATATTCAACATTTACTTACGTGTCGAAATAAAACAATTTGTGAATAAATGAACAGATAACAATAATGTATATTTTAAAACGTAAATTCCAAGAATAAAATGCATGTCAATTTAACATACCATAAACGTTAATTTTGAAAAAATATCCTTCCACATTTATAAATCGTATTGGTATTATATTGCTTATGTTAATTTTTTTACACTGAAAAAAAATATAGTCAATTTTAATAAATATTTAGTTGAATACTGCCAACTAAATATTTGTTAAATATAAAGATATATTTATTTGATACAAAAAATGTTAATTTGATTTAATAATCAATTTTTTTACTGAACAAATATTCATTTACTGTAAGTAAATGTTGGCAGTATTGAACTAATAAATATTTATTAAAATTGACTATATTTTTTCTCAGTGTACATAATATCTGTATTATTTTCTAAAATATTCATCTTGTATCAAATTAACACAAAAATTTGAGTGAATTTGGACACGTAAAATGTGTAAAATTTAAATATAAATTTTCCTGTGTAAAAGAGAGAGAAAAGGGATTACTTGATTTACTTTTTTTCTACGTAATAATTATCTTTAACAAAGAATATTTTTTTTAATATATTCTTCATTACAAATTTCAGAAAAACTCATTATTATGTAATTGCAAGAATTATAAAAGAAAATTATAAAATTGATCAAAAAGCAGTTTTATATGTATAATAAGCAAATCAAAATGTTACTTTATTTAATAATGTCAGTTGAAGTAAACTTATTAAGATTCAGAACATATTTTGAATAAATCTGATGCTTGTAATGAACTTATAAATTTGTGGATATATAAACTTTTGAAATATTTGGAACAAGTAATTATTATTTGCGTACAATATACATATATCTTTCTGTATGTATTATGCCCGGAGATATCTGAACATTCATGGGTGTGTCACATTAAAAGATAATATTAAATTTCTTAATGTATTTTAATCTCCACAATCTTTTGAAACGAAATTGTGTTATGTGATAACGATATTTGTACTTTTATGAGTAATCTGTTTTTCTGGACGTTTTTTATTTAATGTTTTTAATCTAAAATAAATTTAACACACCTAGGAGGAAAAATAATGGTCAATTAACGAATTGAAAAAAAATTCTAATGCATTAAAAATAATATTATATTTATATATAATTCTTAATGTAAATACATTTATGAATAATTTTGAAAAATAATTTTATTTTTAATGCATTTAGATCTTTTGCCTGTGTGTGTGTGTGTATGTGTGTGTGTGTGTGTGTGTGTGTGTGTGTGTGTCATCAATTCATTACTTTTCATGCTAAGTATGTTTGCATTCAACGAGTTTTTTCAATTTATTTTAAGTTTAATTTATTTTAAGTTAATCTAAATCACTGTATAAATGAATCAAATAAGTGAGGAAAGAACCGAGGCTACATCTTGGTGCTTAATAATATTTTTATATATGCATTATTTTATATGTATAATAATCTTTTAGTTATACAATATAATTGCGCACCGCTTACTGCCGGACTAATTGAAATGCAATAATAAACTGAAGCTGAAACAAAGCAATAATAAACTGAAGCTGAATTTCCCCCCGATAATTTATACAATAAGTTTGTTAAAATTAGAACGCTTGTATTTTCTTTGTTGAAAAAAATCACTTTAATTTGATTTATTGTCGATAGCTGTTATTCAAGACTTTAAAAATGGAAAAATTGACAATTTTAGGCAAATAAAATTCTACGGAATTTCGATAATATTTATTTGAAAAATATTAAAAAATGTTAGTATGCCAAGAATATAATTTCATTTACAAAAGAAATATATAATATCAAATATTTTAATGCTAATAGAATTATATAATTATGATAAGGAGAACTTTCTCTTCTAACATAAAATATAATAAAGTGAATATCTTGATAGTTAAGACATTATTATAAAATATAACAAATTCTATCTTTTTGTTTTTGAAAAACTGATACATATTCGGAAAGTATATACTAAAATGCGTCAGGAAAAATTATTTAAATTACTCTCTAAAATAAAAAATAAATTAATCAATACAAGGATTCTTGATGCCAAATTAACAATATAAATAATAGAAAAGGCATATAAGAGCCGGATATTATAAAATTTGCACAAATAAGTAAGTTAAAAAATTTAAGAAATAAAAATCGACTATAATTCAATTAAATTAAAATTGAAATAATAATCATAACATACCTAACATGTTTCGGCTGCTAATTTGAGCCTTCTTCACATGTCATAAGCGAGTGTATTGTAAATTCAGGATTGGGAAAGTTACTTTGTAAAAATAACTAGTTACAATTACAGTTTTTTTCTTTCGAAAGTAACTAGTTACAGTTCCAAGTTACCGAGACTAAAATTAACGCATTACAATTACAGTTATTAAAAAAACTTAACTTTTCATTTACTTTTCTGTTATCGTGATAGTACAATATAACATCGATATCATAAAGGCTATTAAAGAAAAAAATAATTTACGTTTACAATTTACTGACCAATCAAAAAATACTTCGAAGCATTTATAGCATCAAGTGGAGCCTTAATCAATATTCAGATTTCACTCAATCACATTAAATTGACAAATATGTAAAGTTTAAAGTAACTGTAAAAGTAATTGTTAAATTAGTTACTAGTTATTGGAAAAAATGTAACTTGTAACTAAGTTAAGTTACAATTACAGATGGAAAAAAGGAACTAAGTTAAGTTACAGCTGAAAAAAAGTAACTGTAACTATAACTTAGTTACAAGTAACTAATTACTTCCTAATACCCTGTGTAAATCAAATAACTGTAGAAAAATTATACGTGCGTTATGCAATGCCCGATGATAGCTTACAGGAATTTGCTCGCAAACAATTGGAAGATCAATTGTTGGTGAATTCAATAATCCTGTAAGATGGAAACATGATATAATTAATTTGCAATATACAATACAAGTAATACAAATCCGTCAGTTCGAACTTTATACATGCCGACTCTTACATGCCCTTTCCATTATTTATATTCTCGAAAATGAATTGTTCCCTCATAAATTTTTTATCACAAGATGGATCATTTATAAATTAAAAAAGATTTTGCTTGCAATTCTTCAGTTATATTGAAGCTCGACTCGACAAATGTAATTTTTATTCACATAATTTATAAGGGTTTTCACTGAAAAAAGTACTAAATTTAATAAATATTTGCTTGAATATTTCTAAACATATATTTATAAAACATATATTTATTTAGCACAAGTACTATTAATTCAATTTAACTATCACTTTTTTATTGGAGTAAAGATTTATTTATTATAAGTAAATGTTTACAATTAATAGTATTCAAGAAAATATATATTAAAATTTAATAAATTTTTTTTCAGTATACTAGTTTCAGATATTAAATATACATTATTGAGAACCGCCGAAGCTTGGATCTTTCGTGGCTTATTTTAAAGAGTTTATCACACAATTTATAGTCGGCATTAACAACAAATTACTCCACAAAGTTTTAATCGAAAACGCAGCACCATTTAATTGAACTTTTCCTCTGCGGCCTCCTCTCTGCCAAGAGAAAGAGAGAGAGGGAGGGGAGAAGGAATTCAATTAAAAAGTACTGTGTGACTATATACGCTAATGTAAATTTAATGCCTCGCGGCTTTATCGTTCATTTAGCGACAAATGTGACCTCTCTCTGTCTCTTTCCAATTTTGTTCTTATTATATAAAATATAATCGCGTAATCAGATTAATAACCAATACCATTATATCATCGCGTATAACCAGGTACGCAATAAAAATCATTATTTTCGTTAAAGTACGTCGCATGGACTCAATTTTGATTATTTCAATATATTTTCATCATTTCAAATTAATAAACTCGAAGTGAATAAATAATAACGTAATTATCATCGATAACGATACGCTGTGTACGCCAAGTATGACCATATTTTCTTATAGAAAAAATAGAGAACGAACCCGAAAAAGATTTTATTCCTAAATATTTCCAAATAACTAGTTTGTGATTGTCAAAAGTCTACGCATTAATTTCTGAAATTTTTTTGCAATATATCTGAAATAACTTCCAAACAATATATCTGAAATAATTTCCAAATAAAACACAAGTCATCATAGCATCAAAATGACGTCAAAATAGCTACAATTTAATTATTAAAAGTCACTTTTCAATCAACTCATTTCGATGTCATTGGATGTCATTTTGATCGGATATTATTGTGACTCTGTTCCGCTTGAGCTAATAATGTCCTTGCATAAAATTAAAGTTGTTGGTTATTTTCATAAATATTCACTCATTACGACATTAGACATTGGAATGTCAATTAGAAAGAAATTTCCTGTAATATTATTAAAATAAGGGACAAAATTGAGCTTTGAAAAAATAAATAAATCTAAAGGATAACTACCTGAAGTAAAGGACTGTCTTTTACAATAAAGAACGTACAGTCATCGTAATGTACAACGAAAGTACTCGATAACGAAAGCACAGCATCACTGCTGATTCTGTCCGCAGCCGACGCGACGACTCGAGAATGTCTCCAGCGAGTTTTCTCACCGAGAACGTATCTTGGATGTGGTACACACAAGTTTATGGGGTCAACGACGAAAGGAGGACTCATCACGGAATGTGGTAAAGGCCGGAATGAAGGTCGGTATATTCTACAAGGGAGATTCTACCGATCTGTCGGTCCGTCGATCGGTTGGTCGGACTCTCGCCGGCCATGTTTCCGATAATGGACCCGAAAATACGTAGATCGAGAATTCCCGCGCCAATTTCCCCATTCTCGGCTCGCTTAACGGCACTAATTAATTTTACAGGCTGTTCGCTGCGACTAATCGAAGCTGCCCGCCAAATTCTCTCATAAACTCATTCACTCCAACGAGAGATCCGTATACGCAGAAGAATACATACTGTATACGCAAATAATAATTTGTTTCAAGCATTTCAAAAATTCATATATCCGCAAATCTATTATAAATTTACCACAGGCATCAAATTTATTCAAAATATATTCTGAATTCTATTAAGTTTAATAATTCCATGAAGATTATTAAATTAAAACAAATTCGATTTGATTGTTATGTAAAGTCCCTTCTTCGATCAATTTTATAATATTCTTCAATAGGAAATAAATTTTTATTTTGAATACATAATAATGAGTTTTACTAATATTTTTAATTCTTTGTTAAAAATATAAATCGTTACTTCAAAGAAAGAAAATCCATTAATAATTATTTTTTTCTTAATAATAGAATATTTTTTTGTATGTACAATGTCACGTGATATTTAATTATTTGTGCGAGTTTTGATCGCTGCTTAATAAAATAATCTTAAATGGTTAAAGCAATCATTTTATTAGATATTAACCACGACGAAATCAGTTAATATTTATATTGACATAAAGAGTTCAAATTTTGGATTACTGGCGGCAAATTTCGGTAATTTTTTAACACGCGGCCGGTAAAAATTCTTTTAAAATTTAATCTAACAGAAAACTAAATTTAATTGCGAATCGTGCAGATATATGAAGAAAATAAAAAAAAAAGTTGGTATGGCATTTATCCGCCTCGTCATAGCAATCATCGTTCAATTTCCTGGTTTTTGTTCGCTTGCCGTTGGCGGTTTTCGAATTTTTCGGAAGCACGAGATGAAAAATTGCCACCGAGTTGGCATACAACGCGAATTATATCGAAACACGAATCAGCGCCTCAAAGGCATTATAACTTTTAACGAATCCGAATCTCCAGCTTCATGCAAAGAAGTTTTCAATCGAGACTTTCAGTCTCTTGTTTTTCAGTCATTAATTGGAATAGAATCGTATCGCTCCCTTACTTTGAAAGTGATGCAACTCCAAAAATTAAATTTTTCAGAAAAGAAAAGAATTATTTTTCAACTTGACAGAAGATTACTGACTCAATCAAATAATGTCGGCAAAAAGAACATATTCTTAACATTATCACATACTTCTGTTTCACGATCCTTCAAAACCATATTTTTTTTTTAATTATTCCTTTCGAATTGTGATGATTTTGTAAATCTTTTTATAAAGTTAAATTAGTTCACTTTTGATTATTGATAGAGTAATGCTTACATAATTCATGGTAATAATTCAAAAATCACATTTTTTTAATTTTATCACTTTTGGAAAAAAACAATCAAATATATATTTTACACTTCAAATTTTTTCTTTAAAGAGAAACAAGATTTTTTTCTTTAAAGGATTCAAATTAACGATTATAAATAAATAATTTAAATGTCCAGTAGGTAACGTCATTCACGCTCATCGAAACAAATTATTCAATTCAATTGTTTTAAATCATGTTTGTTCGCTTATTTATTTGGTTTGATTTTATAAAACACATTGCATCAATAATAATAATCGATTGAATTAACTTAAAAGTTGTTAAAGACTCCTTATATTATAGATAAGAATAATAAAACATGTAAATATGAAGGCTATTGAAGTCTCTAGTTGTAAATATGCATAATTTCTAAAAAATATACATCAATATAAAACAATATAAAAATTGGAAAAAATTGGTTTCAACTTATCTTTGAATCATCTTCAATCTGATACTTCTTAATTCTAATGCCATTAATTTGGATTGTTACAATTCAATATCCAACTTCTTTGTGTGTGATCGTTGTGGAGCAAACGTGAGACACGGAGTTGTATTCCAACGTTAGTGAATATTGTCCAACAGTTTCAAAGCTGAGTGGTTAAGAACTCAAGCTGAAATTAAAAGCTGATTGGAAAAGATGCATACAGGCTCATCTCACATAGTTCAGAACAGTACACACATTTGACAGTACACACATTTGACAATCATTGTAGATGAATTCACAAATTTTTTCGCAATCTCATCAAATATTAAAATTAAAAAGATTGAACATTACGGATTGTTACAATATATCTTCTTAGTTTAACGAACAGTCAGGTAATAACGTGAACTATACGTATCACATATGGTAATAAACATATATCAACACGTCCTGTAGTTATGCAACGTCTCGTTGGTTTAAGGCATCTGTGTCTGTTTGCAAATTCAAACCTTTTTTCTGGGTAGTTGGGTGTTGAGATCAAAAATTTAAAAACTTCCCCGAGAATGTGGGTTTGTGATACCAATCGAAAATCAATGAGTTCTCCACATATTGTGGTAAAACGGTATATAAAAATCAACAGTACTCAACACTCAACTCTCCAAATCCCTTAATATTAACTCTCCAAGTCCCTTATAACTAAATCGGCAGCGATTGGTGGTAGCGGGGATCCCATAGGAGTTCCATATGTCTGTTTGTAGAATTGATTGTCGAAAGTAAAATAGATGGATTCTAAAACTAACTATACAGCTTTTGTGAATTCTTTAAGTAGTTTGTAATTCTCTGCGATACAATTCCACCTGTTGGAGATAGACTCAATTGACAGATCTATCGGTATGTGTTTGTGAATAATGACATATCTAATGAAATTAAACTATATCCATGATCAATTTTGACATTTTTTAATTTCTGGATTAATTCAATGCTATTACTAATATTGCTTGGTACACTTTCGATAATCAATTCAGGAACGACGCCAAATTGTATAGAGAACTATCCACCGAAGATAATACATGAAATGGGCAATTTTGCTTATGGACCTTCGGAAGGGCATATACCTTAGGTAAATTACCGTCGTTACAATATAGTCACTTATAAATTGAGTCAGAAATATATTTTTCCTTTTTCCATCCTGCTAGCAAAGAAAGCTTCAAATTATTATTAATTTTATTCGTGGAATCTTTTGTTATGTTTCGAATATGTTTCTTCATCTTGAAGCATTACTTTTACTTTGTCAACATACATATTCTTATCAAGTGCTACCATTAGATTGTCTTTATCCGCTCTCGTGAAAATCAAGTTGGAATTGTTCTTTAAAAATCATCTAGTTAATCGCATTGATTTAAACAGATTATTATAAACAAAATTCTTTTTGTATTTGAAAGAATGAAGACTACGTCAATTGACGATTGCTATACATCGATTTCTAAGTGTATTATGTATCAAACTTTGTAATTACTTAATATTAAATTCAACATTTTTTATTAATTCTAATATTATTTTATCTTCTCTATTGATTAGAAGAGAGAATTTTTGACCTAATTAAAAAACATTGAACGCTCTTTGGAATAGAAATCGATGACAAATTAATAAACCATTTGTCTCTAATACAATATTAGTTAATGATTAGTTACATTTTGATCTCACGAATTCATCCGGAACAACATTAACTTTGCCCATGTCACTAACAATATTTGGTAATGACCATATCATTAAGAAATATGCGGTTGCTATAAGTCGCCGAATGACTACATTGATGTTGGTTCCCTCCAATAATACTCAATATATTTAATGTCTGTCATCCTTCTTTCGTTTTTTTTACGTTTTAACTAGGCGATTTTTTTGTCAATCTTTTGTCTATCGCATAAAAATTTGTTGTAAATTTTAGTATCTTGTGAGGTGAAAAATTATTCAAAATATTAAGAGACAATCCCTTAGAAGCAACGCGAGTTGTTCTGGTTCTTGAAAAATCAATCAACTTATATGCATTACTAAGTTCAATTTTCAAAATTTTTTTTAATGTAATCCTCCCTAATTTGATTCAATTGGATGTTCGCGGAATTATGTACATCAAGTTTCAAAGCACACTTAATTATTTTATAAAAATGTGGAGGAACAATTTACTTACCAATACAAAATTTTATAAATTGAACTCGAAAAAATTTGTGAATTCATCAATGATTGTGAAATATGTATGTTTGGACTATGTGAAATGAGCCTGAATTCTCACTTTTACATACATTTTTTCCAATCAGCTTTTAATTACAGCTTGAGTTTTTAACCACTCAGCTTTGAAACTATTGTTGGAATGGCTCGGTGTCTCACGTTTACTCCATGATGATCACATACAGAGAAATTGGATATTAAACTGTAACAATTCAAATTAACAGCGTAAGAATTAAGAAGTATCAGGCTGAAGATGATTCAAAGATGAGTTGAAATGTTCCAATTTTTATATTGTTTTATATATTTTTTAGGAATTATTACGCACATTTATAAGTGTTGACATTGCATTAAGAATAAAAAGAAATCTCGTCCACAATTAATGACACGAAGTTTAACACTAAATTCTCCCCAAAGTGCCATAGTAATCGAAGATATTTTTTTACTAAATACGATGCAATTATCAGAATTTGCGTAGCACATCAAGGTTTTGAATAAATTAAAGTAAAATCGTCCAAAAATGACATTTTATAAAAATGAGCTACTTTCAGTTTTTTTTTTCAGGATAAAGAGAAAATTTGTTTATAATATAAAGTCAATGTGACATAAATGACATCTAAAAATACAATTAGTTTAAAAGCTCTTGAATTATTACATACCATTTTTTACACACTATTGATTTTATTTAAAAACAAATTGTCTCTTTGTAATAAAAAGATTTTAAATATCGTTTAAAACGTTATTTTTTACCCATTCCACCTCAATTTATTCGAAATTCTGACGTACTACACAAATTGTAACGACGGCATTGTGTTCAGGGTGAAAAAAATCTTCGGTTCATGGCACCTGAAAGAGAAAAAAGTGATATTTTATCGAACTGTTTAATAAGAAGGAGTAAAATATGTAACATCGATCCGTAACATCTACGTCAAATCGTACGTATTGAATATGAATCAAGGATCCATGTTAGCGAATTGAGGATCATTTCCCTCCAGACCGGTCGCTTGTCACGGCAAGTGCGACGCCGGAAATTTCCGTGTTGTTTACGGAAATACATACACGCTTCCCTCCGGCGAGTCGTAATTCAGGATTCCCTCCTTGCATTATTTATGCTCGCATGCAAATACGTGCGCTCGCGTTATGAATGACCCGCGCGATACGTGCTAAGTACCGTTGAGCGCGGAAAATAATCCGCTTCCGGAAATCGCATTTACGCAGAATTAATTATCAGCGGAGAGTGCCCGGAAAGAGAGAGAGAGAGAGAGAGAGAGAGAAAACATTTTAATCGCTCGCCATTTAGAACGATCGGCACCGACTTCGAAGGAGCACGTCCTGCGTATCCTTCGAGAGCCTTTGGCCCTTTCGGAATTTCACTATGAATTCCTCGTATTATATTAAATAGAATTATATAGAGACTATAATGTTATATACATTATGCACAAAGTTACCTGTAGCTTATCTGTATAATATTCCTGAAATATTCCTAAATTGTTTCACGGTTAGTATCTTTAAGAGTCATTTTTCCGAAATTAAAGTTTTTTTTTTCGAAAAAAAAAGAAAAGAAAAAATGTTAGTGCTGCAGAAAATTATCGAGAGGAAAATATTACATTAAATATCTCAACATCATTAAATTTTGTAAAATTTATTTTATTTCGGTTTGTTAATAAATGCTTAATAAATATCAAACCTAATCCGTATTTGCTCGAAATTTCCTATTATTCGCGGGTTCAATGTACTTTGAATTAATGTATTTTTGTTTAAAGTAAACGTAATTAAGCGATTTTATTAAAAAAAAATTGTCTATAAAAAATATTTTTCACAGCTTCACATAATTTTAAATAATATAATGTTATTCCTCGGATTTTTTGAAGATCAAAATTCGAAAATATAAAAAGAAATGGACTTAAGTCGTGAAGAAATTATGTGAATATCATCGATATGCCGCGTAAAACGCGTCCTTGGGAAAGCAGGGAAGAAAGAAAATTTCAGAAATTTCCGTCCCCCGTTGCCTACGCGACGTCGGAGCGTCTCGACGCGTTGACCGTAGACGTGCGTCTCCAAAAAGTAAATAAGCCGTGAAATATTGCACGCTCGCGGCAAACGCGCGCGAGACGGGAGAAGGTGGGCGCGGGTGGTCCTATTATCCATCACGAGGACTGTCAGCCCCAGGTGGGATAAAGTCGACGGTGTACCTCGTCGAGACGTTAGCCCTCGATACATCGAAGGGCACGAAGACGACGGCGTTCGATTACGTCCCCTCGGTGCCAAGTAAAAAGGATCCGACGCGATCGCGCGCGTAATCTCTCCCTTTATAAGAATTCCGGGGTAAGAAAAAGCGCGGGTATACACCACACACACACATACATTGGCTGCTCGGCGCAATAATTCCTTATACTTCCAAGTCATTATTTCGTTGATGATGCTACGAGATACTTTGATACATTAATATCTCGATAAATGTGCCCTCCGCTCGACAACATTAGCTTTCTTTCCTCCATCTCACTCGCAGGTAATTTATAATATTTATAAACAAGGTTGTTACAAATTTCTATAATGACTCCGAGTATCTTTTATCCTTGTTCAACGTTCAATGAACAAGGATAAAATGATACTCGGGTTGACAGTGTCAAGTTTTGAAACGCTAAAATTTTATAAATTTTCCTGATGAAATAAAATTTCATGATGCTTCTCTGATACTTTCAATAATATTTTGAAATTTATTTTTTTTATATTTTCGTCCTTATCTGGAAATTGTCAAATATATTTTGTTAGGGGAGTAATTTAACATAACAAATGTAAATTATTATTACTGTTGCTGACATTGCTTGTATTCGATTGTTGATAATATTCCAAAATTGCGTAGGTGTGACGTACGCATAAATTGAACTTCTTTTAAAGCCAAGAATTTTCATTTTCCAGAAAATTTTATAAAATTCCCTGATTTTCCCCTGATTTATCGTTTTTAATTTTCTGATACTTCCCTGATTTTCAGTTTTATAGCAACCCTGATAAAACGAAATTGAATTTTGCTTACTTATATACACCGTGTATACCTAAAACAGTAATGTAATTATGGAATAACATTTACATTCTGTCTATGTGAAGAATGTAATAACGTACAAAAATATTTAATGTTATTAATGGTATCAATTTATGATATTATATTTGTGATCAACGTATATTATAGAATATTTATTTACAAATGTTTTTTTCATTTTTTATAATTTTGTTCGCCAGAGATGACGTTTTCATTTTGTTTTACTTATTCCTTGCCATACTAATCCCGATTAATCAATATCGCACGTTTTAATTAACTTGTTCGCGTAATTGCACTGTAGAAAATTCGTCAATTGGATGATGTCGGATCTGTACTAAGCGAACGCGAACGAGTACAAATGAATAAGTTATTTCGATGAATATAATCAATGCTATCTTATAGTCATTCAGTCATTCGCATTACATTAGATTAGTAGTACATTAAAAACTTCTTAATGCTGCTATCAGACTAAAGATTGAGATTGAAATTGAATTTAATTATAAGAAAGAAATCAATATCAAATTAATTTCGCTTTGATTGACTAAATTCAATCTCCATCTCAATCTCAATTTCTAATCTGATACAGACATCCCGGGAAAAAATGTTTCGTATATAATTGTATATAATTATATAAAATTACATCAAATTAAATATATTAAAAAAAAAAATTGACATTTGGATCTCATTAATAGTGAACGAATTGGAAACGCACATCTTTTATGTATGTATGTATGTATGTATATATATATATATGCATATATGTATATATATACATACATATATATATATATGTATATATATATGTATATATGTATATACATATATGTCCATTATGTAACATTTTTCCTATATTATATAAATATCTAAATGCACGATTGGCTTCAATAACAATTCGCGTTAATGTAATCCATTATTTTGACAATAAAATAATACATTTCATTAAATTACGTAACAATATTATTATGCATTTAATTGTTGAAAATGCTTTTATTTTTAACTTTGCTAATTTCATGCATGGCAGTTCAAGAAACACAATAAATCAAGAGAAAATCAAAATGATTTCATTTTGATGTCGTTAAAATTGAAATAATGATTTTCGAAAGCTGAACATCTTGCACAGTTTACCCTTTCTCTTTTTCTCTGCAATATTAAAAAAAAACGAGGAAATATAAATCGTGCAAGAAGTTCAGCCATAAAGAACAAGTTTTTCATTTAGATAACTGTAACTATAGCTCGTATTAAACTATCGCACAGAATTTACTTGACGAAAATGACAAAGAAAATGGAGTGTACTTACTCCGCTTACTCGTAACACGACGATGGCACAATGCTGCTCACGTACTCTCTCCTTAAACGAATAATATGAGTGTGCAAAAAGTGCAAATGACATATAATTACAAGTACTGCAACAAATAAAGCTACTCACCGCGCGCTTCACTGTCGGCGATCGGCCGACGGCCATTTTGAATCCGCGACTCTCGATCCTTCCGTGATCCTTTCGCAATCAAAGAAGAATTCCCGATCCTGAGAACATGGACTGATCGCGAAAAGCGCACTCTAATTAACACAGAGAGATTGTGTATAGTTCAGATAGTCACACGATGTGATCGTCCGCATGCAACTCGCTAGATAAGAAAGAATTACGGAGCGATTTCCGTGATGTTAAACGACTCGCGAATCGGCGTGAACTGTGCTACAGGACATTCGCGCGCGCAAAAACTTACGTCATTAACGCGCGCGCCACTTGTCACGCGTGACTCGCGCGCTACTTCACGTCTGTTGAGCGCGCGAACCGATCAAGATATTATCATGATGCAATAAAACGAGACTCGAGATGCTCGTCGTTTCTTGATGAATAGACACTTTCTATTTTCTATACTATTAATCTATATGCGCACGTTATCACCATGAATGCACATATATATTATAAATCACATTATTCATCTCTCTGATCGCGCGAAATTCTAGCCTTCCATTCGTACCCAAGCAGAACAAGTTACAATAATATCAAAATGACATTAAAATAAATAGGAAATGATTGACAAATGATCATTTTGACTTCATTTTGATATTATCGTGACTTGTTGTTCTGCTTAGCTAATTTTTAAACTCTTTCCATTTGAAAGCTTCAACATTTTCGTATTAGGCTCTTTGCCTTAAAATATTATAAAAGACTGTCTATAAAACATTTATCATCAGTTTTGATGCTCCTAATTTTAAATATATTTATGTATACGTGTGTGTGTGTGTGTGTGTGTATATATAAAATAAAATAGAATATAAATTAATATAATATAATAATAGTACAAAAAATAGAAAAATATTAAAATAATACATTACATAAAATAAAATTAAAACTAATATAAATAGCACAAAAAATTCGTAAACATTTATAAATGTAATATATAATATAAATAATATATATTTATATAAAAACATTTATATATATTTCTTACAAACATTTTTGTTTGCATTCTTTAATATATTTATTGGATGTCGTCAATCCTAATTATTTTATTTAATTATTAATGAATGTAAAAACTAATTAATAATACCGTTAAAATAATTGCTTCTATTAGTTCTCTTGCTAAAAATAAATTTTGCATTGTAGAATATAATATTAAAAGCGTTGAGAAAGCGAGATGGAGTCGTGTTGACTTCAAAGGTTAACTTTTACGACGCATCCCTCGCCGACAAGTTTTTCTTGAGCCCTTTTTACGAGCCCTTCGAGCATCGTTCGGGGTGTTCGACACTTCTAATGGAGGGTGACGCGCGATGGGAGATATTTAATAGTCCAGCAGTTGAGCCTTTAAGGATCCATCTTTTCCACAGGGAAATATCGACGAAAAAGTTCTCGTATATTTTTCCTTTTTTTCTCTCCTTCTAGCTAGTCTCTAGCAAAGAGCGAAAAATATATTTTTTTATGTTGCAATTTATTATTCGTACATTTTCAGATAAACCGTAAGTGAACACAATAATAAATACAAAAAATGTAATACTTTCATTCTGTATATAAAATATTGTTAAACTATTTTCATTTATACATTTATTTGCACGCAAATTTATTCTATCTGTATATTATTCCTTTTATTCATAAATTTTAATTTATGAACATCGTTAATATTAATGCATCCAACGAATTTCAAGAATAAATTGCATCGTAAAATATAAGCATTCTTGTTTTAATATTTGTAATACCGATAATCTTTATGCATTGTTACTATTTATTACGCTTTCAGAGGCTTTTACGTTCATGGTGCCATCTCTAGTTATGCTTTCAGTACTCAGTTGATATTTTAGATTTTGGATGTTTGATTTTCAAAAATCTACAACATATAAAAATTTAGATAATAAAATTTTAAAAAATAGACATCAGAGAGACGAATTTGCAAAATTTATTATTTTAAAAAATACTCAATAAAAAAATATTTATATCTTTATCGAAGAATATTTCACCGTACGTCTCTCATAAAACAAAATTTAACATCCTTATCTAGTAAAAGATGTATTAAAAAATTGTTAAATTTGTAATACTAATACATAATCGAAGTTTTTAAACTATAATTTTATGGTTACGGTTTTATAGTTATGACTAAATTCATTAATTAACTATGAATTTTGTTTCCCCATTTTAATAAAAGTAGAAAAATAGGTATCAACTTAACCATATATTTAAGAAAACAAAATAGGAAAGTTCAACAACTTCAATACACTAAAAACATCAATCAAATTTTAGATTCTACTTTTCAGGTATGTCTTCTATACAGACTTCAGGTGCTTGTTTGGAAAGAATTTAAAAATGAATGGAAGAGAAGGGAAACGAAAGAGACGATTTTTACACGCCATGCATTTATTGATATAATAAATGCCGATAAAGATTATTTTAATCTTCTTCTTCTTCTGGTGCGGCACCACCGCTTCCTTTCCTCAAATTCTTCCTCTTGACACGACCGGGTCTGCCACCGCCGAAGGGTGACTTGAGCGAGAAGTCGATGTGCTTCTGCGAGTCCAGTCGTACGATGAACGACGGGATGTTCACCACCTGCTTGCGCACTCTGTAACGAGAAATCGTTAATAATCACTCGATTTCCTCGGACTCGTGTCAGAAACTGATCGCAAATTTTTTCATTACAAAAAGAAACTCTACCGAAACTTATTCCTCTCTCTTGACGAAAGTAGAATTTCGACAGCTTAACAGGCGTTAAGTGTCGATGAACGACACTTAAGTGGCCTGTTTGAATCAAATTTTCGTTAAGTTAACAATTGAATTCTTGACTCATTGTGTGATCAACCAAGTCCAGTCGATCAGGTGTCGTCCTGATACCTGAGCAATAGAATTCATTCGTCATCTTGCCTTACGACATTGCATCGAATATTAATGCATTTCAATACGAAATTGCTGTTAGATTTGTTAAAGTGCGGCACTTGATTTTCCCGCATTATAAAATATTCGAATAATCAAGTCTCTTATATTAAATTTCTTTTTTTTTGCTCTTTTAGAAAAAGATTGTAAAAATAATATTATAACAAAATAATTATAGATTTCAATATTTCTATGAATATTTTAAGAGCTCAATAATGTTGATCAAATTACAGAAATTTAAGATATAAATAAGTAAATAATCAGTCATGCAATGAATGTTTAAATTTGTAGCCTGATATGAAGCCGAAAAGAAATTTATGATCTTAGCCGGTGATTATTCAGGCTTTTAATCTTGCCTCAAAGATTAGAAGTAAACCGTGAGAGTAATTCGGCCACTTCTTGCCCATTTTTTAAGGCATTTCTTCAAATAGTTTTTAAATTAAAATTTTTTTCTATTTTTTCCTGTGATAAAAACATATTATCATTTACCGAATATGCCGTTGGCGAATAAGCACGCGGGCATGATGAATGGATTTAGCAAGACCCAACTTGAATACTTGGGTCTGCAAACGTCGCTCCAAGAAATCCTCGATCTTTAGACCCAATACATAATCGAGCTTCATGTGGGCTTCGTTCAACACGCCAATTCTTACCAAACGACGCAGCAAGGCATTTCCTGTAAGTACAAAAGAAATTCTTTTGTATTACGCATAGAAGTGTCGAAAGATTTGGAAAAATCTCTTAAAAATTTTGTAATCTTTCAGAAAAAGAAAGCTTTTTTCTTCAAACCCTTTCAGACAAGAGGTGTCACAGCTCATGGTGTAATCATCATATTAATTTTTTTTTTTAATTAATCCTCCATCAGTAATATTGAACTTAAAGGCAAACAGTCGATTTCTAATTGTGAATTCTGATAAATTTAAATCTATAAAAAATGAATAAAGCCAACTTCTACAATACTTCTACATAGTAAAAACTTATTGTTAAAGCTTTCATCAGTGTATACAAATTTTTTCAGATTATAAAGTCTATACTATACAGTTTAGAGAGATTTATACAATCTAAAACAATATAAAAATCTGTACTGAAATTTGAAGGTCCAGATAAAAGATGAAAATTTTACTCCGATGGAAGATTAAATATAAAATTATTTGAAATGCAATAGTTTAGTGTAGAAGTCAATTGTGTATCTTAAAACAAGATAAAAATTACCAAAGTGAACAAATTCTAGGTGTTGACTAATGAAATTATAGATCTATTTTTTGTAACCGATTTAATATACACTTTTAGAACTTAAAATGAAACAGATATTTGGTATTTAACGAAAGAGAAAGTTCTAGTGCAGTCTAGTATAGGAATAAAAAATAGATCTTACAAACGTACTAATAAATTTGCCCATTTTTGTCATTTTTATCTCATATATCAAGATGCACACACAACCCCTTGATTAAAGTATCAATAAATGTATATCTATAAATATATATATATGATGCATGTCCAACCTTCGAAGAGACGCTTTGGGTCCTTCTCTTCCAACGTAAGCAACTCACGAGCGGCTTTACGAATCTTGGCCAGGGTATACTTTACCCTCCACACCTCACGTTTGTTACGAAGACCATATTCTCCGATAATACGTAATTCCTGATCGAGACGAGCTTTCTCGTACGGCCTTCTAGGCGTGACGTAGGTCTTCGAGAAGACCGACGGAATTCTTCCGTTAACCATGCCGGGAGACCGTCACCTAAGCAAAAATTATTATATAAAATACGGAGAGATATCTACAAAGAGAATGAGAAACGGATGACTTTTGAATTCGATAATTCCGCAAATAAGAGCAACCGCCACGTGTTAACAAAGAATGGAAAAAAAGAACACGTGGTCGCGAAAATGTTTCGAAATTAAAACCAAACGTTGAGAAAAATAAAAACTAACTTCGCTGCGATTATCACGATTGAATATATTATTCGAAACGCAAATAATACAATATTATTTATGAAAATTATTACTTACTTATAACAGCGCGAAGAAAGACAACCCTTCACCAAGACGAACACGACGAAAATGGCCGAACGGTCGAACGCACCCAAAAATCGAATATCATCGTGTTGAGTGAGGGTCGGAAGAGAAGAGGAACAGTATTGCCAACATATATCGAAGCTCTATCGATCTAGGGACTCACACGGCATGAAATATCTATATGAGGCTGGCTGCGTTCAGCGGATTCAACAGTTGAGTGAGCACTCGCTACTATTGGCCTAGTTTCCATCGAGGGTTCAATCCGTATCAGAAAGGATCATGTAAGAACCAACCAATTACAATCGAGAATTCCCCTGTTACAGTCGAACGACAGGAGAACGGCAGTCGACTGTAGTTGGTTGGTTCTTACATTCTGATCTGGATTGAACCCTTGGTGGAAACTAGGCCATTGATGTATTCTTCCAGATCTAAAATGCTGATAGGATGATCTAAAAGAATACACCAATAACAGCAAGCGTCCACTTAAGGGGTTCCGCAATAAAAAGAATAGGGAACAGAGAATAAGAATTTCAACCTATCAGAAACTATGTATTCCACAATATATGATTTCTGATAGGTTGAAATTCTTATTCTCTGTTGTCTGTTCCTTATTCCTTTTATTGTGCGAATCCCCTAACTGTTGAGTCCGCTAAACGCAGCCACTAGCAGCGAGCGCTCACTCAACTGTTGAATTCTTGCATCTGATTAGCATTTTCCGTTAGATTTAAAAATATAGAGCAATAAGATGCAAGAACTCACTGAGCGATCATAAATAGTATTGAATGCACTTATTGCTGCGTTCAGGGAGTCGATTGTGTATCTTGAAATGAGATGAAAAAGGTGAGCAATTTCACTAGTTATTGACCAATTGAATTATGAATATTCTAGTGAATTTACTCACTTTTATTGGGTCATCTAAAAAGTATCCGCGGTACTTTGTCACTAGATATATGATCATCAACACACATCTAGTGACAAAAAACCGCGGATACTTTTTAGATGACCCAATATAATTTTCACTTCATTTTGAGATACACAATCGATCCCCAGCAGAAAAAGCAGCTTTGCAACTGTTATAAAATTCTTTAATATAATTTAAAATAAATATGTATCCAAGAAAAAGTTCTTGAAATATTAATTCTTTTTCTTATCATATTTACACAATATTTTTGTAAAATATTTCAATACAATATTTTTAATTGTTTTACAAAAATGTTTACAAAATATTTTTAAAATATTTTATTGTTTGATGAATATTTTATTGATAAATATTTTTGAAATATTACATTTTTGTAAAACAATATTGCCTTGAAATATTTTACGAAAATATTTAAATATGTAAATATGTATAAAATATGTAAATATGACAAGAAAAAGAATTAATATTTCAAGAACTTTTTCTTTGACATATTTATTTTAGAAAAAAAAACGCTAGAAAAAACATAAGAAATTGATTGACAAAAACTAAAGAATTATATAATACTTAAAAAAAAATTTAATTAATTGTTTGATTGATACAAACAGATTCCATAAAATTCGATCATTAATTAATAAAATAAAAAAATCTCAAACTGAAGTTGGCTATATTAATTTATATTTTTCCCTCTATCTTTTTCTCGCAACTTGAATATATCTGATATTCTCATTGCACTCTGCGATATCATGCGATATGCGGCAACTTCATGTTGCTCCACTCGCATTCCAATATTCCATTCATAATTCGTGATTCGCGAAACGGAGTCGAGTGTGATGGCTAGTCGCTAGCTGTTTTGTTGTTATCGTTTATCGTGGTAACGATGCAGAATCGCGTGCATACGTGATTGATCGCTCCGACCGTGACGACGACGACGACGACGGCGAGAACAAAGGTGCCGCGAAGGCACGGGCGAAACAGCTGATTGGCGGAGATTCGCGTCGTCCGAGTCCGGGTCACGGCCGTCTCTAGTCGCAGGAAGCGGACCGACGGTCATGGCGGGTTTCGTGCTCCGGGTGAAGACCAAATCGGGTCAAAAGGTCGTCTACGGTCTAACGGCTCACGATAAGGTTTCTCAGCTGAAGGCGAAGCTCGTCGAGCTTACCGGCGTTCCAGCAGCCGCCCTCCAGATCCTCGGCGGCTTCCCACCGAAGCCCATCGACCTGGACGCATCTGACGTCACGATCGAGGGCGTCGGGATTATCTCTGGAGATACTCTTATCGTCGAGGAGAAACAGGTTTGTCTTACTAGTTCCTGGGAGCTGGGAGTCGATTGTGTATTCTTGAAACGAAGTGAAAATTACAATAGTGAATATATAGAATATTTATAATTTTATTAGTCAACACCTAGTAAATTTGTTCACTTTTATAATTTTTATCTCGTTTCAAAATACACAATCGACCTCCTGAGAGCGCAGAAAATGAAAAATTAAAAAGCATGTAGTTTTGTGATTCTTCTTTTTATGATGCTATAGGTTTTTCGCTAGTTTTTCCATTTAACGATTCACTCTGGATTTGAAGCGTTTTCCATGGTAAACTTTAATTTTCAGGTTTAGGTTTCGAGATAACATTATTGCTGATATTTCGTCTATTGTTTTTGCAATCTTCTATATTGTATCTTATTCTTCTGCTGTATTCAAAGTTATTATTATTATTATTGTTATTAACCGAGCGTTGGCCGCAGCACAGACTCTTACATAAAGCATAATGCATAGTGCATAAGGGAATCAACCAATCAAAATTCTTTTTTTCTATGGAATGGGAGGAAAGGAAAAATTCTAATTAGTTGATTCGCTTATGCACTATGCATTATGCGTTATGCAAAAGTCTGTGCTGCGGCCTTGTGTCTTGAAACTGTATAAATACACAATAATATGAAGCCTTTTTAAATCCTTTTCAAGACATGAGATAGAGATACAGAATGTAATGCCGAAATTAAAATTTATTTGAGAGTCATAAACTGGAACTTTATCTATTTTATTTATGCCAATCTCTATTTAAGAGCTCAAACATGTATCAAATAATTTAATTTTTGTAACATTAAAATTATGGTTTGTTTATTTTGCTCAAAGCTAATTCAATGTTGAAAGCTAAGAGAAGAATCTCTATGTGAATGTCACATGCAGATCGTGTTCAATAGACATGAGCAAAGACTGGATAATCTCGGAAGATCCCATATCGTCGACCAGGAGAACTTTGCCAATATTCCAGGCGTTTTGATGAGGAAAGTAGTACCTGCGGACAATTCCTGTCTCTTTACCAGCGTGGGTTATGTCTTGAATGGTGAGCAACACTTGTAAATAAAATTAAAACATTTTGCAATTTACTAGAGATAATATATACCTCTATACATACTACATGTTCAAATATTAATTTTCTTAAATTTTAAAATATAGAAAAGTATTAAGAAAATGTAGTTTGTATAATTTTAACGCCAACTGTTTCTTACTAAAAGCAGCAAGTAAATTATGAAAATAAAGACACTGATAAAAAATATTTCATCAACATAAAGAACATAATGATTGATAAGCCAAAAAATTTCAAAATTTCTTGTCTTTTATGTTAAAAAATATAATATTAATTTTAAACATACAGAAACGGAGTTGTAGTAATGATCGCTTGGTACTTCTAGTTTTAAACTTATAAAACAAATATCACGCTTCTAAAAATCATATGAAATACGCAGACACCTAAGAATATTAAGGCTAATTAAAATTTCATACATTTCAAAATAATAAGAGAGAAAAAAACAAATGTTAAACTCAAAGTTGTAAGTTGTAATAATTTATGTTTCTTCAGGAAAAGTCGACACTACTTGCGCTAGTTTTATGAGAGAGATTATAGCAAACGCAGTAGCGGCAGACCCAAATGAATACTCCGAAGCATTTCTGGGTAGACCCAATGCTGAATATTGCGAATGGATTCTCAAGTCTGATGCCTGGGGTGGCGCCATCGAACTGTCGAT
Source organism: Acromyrmex echinatior (assembly GCF_000204515.1). The sequence goes on along the minus strand of NW_011627660.1, from coordinate 402,033 downwards.
CCTATCTAAATTTTATGGTTTGGAGATTGCGGTGATCGACAGTATTAACGCGATCATCAATAGGTTTGGCGAAGATCAACATTATGCTCAACGAGTCTTTCTCATATTTGATGGGATCCACTATGATCCTCTCTATCTGGAACCGCTCAATGTAAATTTCTACTATAATAATATTTAAAAATTTTCTATAATCTCAATGTATATCATATCAAAATGAAGAAAAGTCAAGTAGTTTGTTTCTTTTTTTAGATATTTATTTTGAAAGATCTTTAACATAGAATTCTATGCCTATTGCAAACTTTACAGTTTCGATTTTAACGTATTTTCTTTATCAGGGTGGCAGTATCCAAACAATCTTTTCTACCGAGGATGAGAGGATGCTGCTGGAGGCTGCCCAGCTCGCGAAAGAGGCGAGATCGAGTCGTCAGTTCACGGATGTTCAAAAATTCACACTAATGTGCATTGACTGCAAAATCATGTTAAATGGACAAGCAGCGGCTCAGCAACACGCCAAGGATACCGGTCACAAGAATTTCGGCGAAGTAGCAGCGTAGCCTTGTACACTAGCAGCTCTTATGATCTAACTAATCTAACTCTTCGGTGACTATCCTTGACTCTAAACAGTATAGAGTGATATTTTACAGTTGTTTTCTTCGGTTGAAACCGTTCAGAAATTTCGGTTTCTATCTATTTAATCTTGTGGTGCGCAATTGTAATTTTAATCCAAGCACTTATTATTGTAAATTCTTTGTACTAAGGAATTCTGACAACAGGAAAATTCTGTGCTTGAGGAACATATGTGATATTTTTATAAATTATATTCGCAAATTATATTATTGTATAATTATATATTCTAGGTTTATTAGTAATTATTATATTTTAATTGAGGAATTATTTTTTATTGATATTCCGAATCATATTTATATTGACATATTGTTATATTTATGCTAGAGCAAAATTGTTACATTTGTGTTAAAACAAAATTGTACTCTTGTTGCGTATAGAATATTTTATACTGTTTAGGACTAAAGGATTGCCATTTTGCAGCAAGAGAGAGAGAGAGAGAGAGAGAGAGAGAGAACTAATATCTTTTTCTACTCGAGCGAGGCGCTTGCAAATAATAACATTATCATTAATGCGAATTCGTTTGCAGTAAGGATTGTTAATGCGCATAATACACAAGTTACTGATTTTGATTAAATATTGTTCATTATCGATATCTACAATCCCAAATCGAGCACGTAAAAAACATGCATTCGATTTCCCCGAATCTTTACATTTGATTGAAAATCTGTTCAAATTTTCTTTAACATGTAGGAATGAGTTTTTAGAAAACTGTTTTTTTTTCCCAGAAAATGTTAAATAATTTAATCCTTTTAAGAAGTTATCGACAATAAAAAGTATATAGTTAAGAGGATTAAATTATTAATATTGAAAATACGTAAACTCCGATTTGCATTTAATTGTTCCAGCGTTGCATTAGTTTTCCTAGTTGAAAAACGCTGTAGATCAATCGCATTGTGCGCAAATGTAATTTTGTTCCGTAAAAGCTGCATTTGCGCATAATTCAATTAATCAATCGATGAATTAAAAAACTTTTGTCTAATTAATTTATACATTAGTAAAAATGAATAATGGACAAATATGGTGGACATAAAATGGGTCATCTAAAAAGTATCCGCGGTTTTTTGTCACTAGATGTGTGTTGATGGTCATATATCTAGTGACAAAGTACCGCGGATACTTTTTAGATGACCCAATATTTAGATTCAGTGAGGAACTAAGGGTAAGACCAATCATATTAAAGAATTTTAAACCGGCGGCATATGATGTTTTCCTGCTGGATTGCTAGGTAGACTAAAATCTTGCCATCGTATTGGCTGCGATGTTGCCAGTATTGCAGCCAATACGATGGCAAGATTCTAATCCAGCTAGCAATCCAGCAAGGAAATAAGTCGTGTGCCACAGGTTTTAAATCTGGAAGAATACATCAATGACCTAGTTTCCATCGAGGGTTTAAACCGAATCAGAATGTAAGAACTAACCAACTACAGTCGAGTATTCTTCTGTTAAGGCTTAAACACAATAGCAACAGGGAATAACGAGCCGTCCAGAACTCTGGTATGTAAGTTCGATATTATATCCCAGAGTTTTGATTGGACAGCTCGTTATTCCTTGTTTCCTGTGCCTATTGCGTGTGCCTATTGTGTTTAAGCCTTTACAGTCGAACGACAGGGGAATGCTCGACTGTAACTGGTTGGTTCTTACATTCTGATCCTGTTTAAACCCTTAATGGAAACTAGGCCAATAGCAGCGAGCGCTCACTCAACTGTGAGTCCGCTGAACGCAGCCAATGACATCTTTCATTCCTAGAATGAACAATATTTTCCATGGATCTCACGTTTTATGAAGAGCTGAGGAAACGCAGTTGTGGCGCTCCAAGCGGAGTCAAGAAACGCAATCGGAGTTTTCCTTTGAAGGTTAACTCCGAGTTTGTCAAACGGTTTGACTGGCTTGAGTGGCTTGACAATCAGTTCGTTAACAGCCTTGGTTGTTAGTTGGTCGGTTAATCGACGTTCGTCATGCCTATCGCCGTGCGAATACATTAACTCGTTGTTACACCCTCACACGCACACACCCGTCGCAAAGCCAAGCCGGGTGGGATTCACCTCGATCAACCTCGACGTTTCTCACGTCGCACGAGAGTGCCGTCCACCAGGGTATGTCGTCGCGGGGCCGTGCAATACGGTAAAATGTTGCCGCCGCTGGCCGATCGGGATCATTCGCTGACAACCAGGTGAAGATGGAAGATGACGCTGACCTCAGGGAACAATTGTTTCTCAACACCGTACGCGAGAATATTGTGAGTAACATCGCAAATACTCCCCCGAAAACGCCCATCCTCGCAAAGCTGCACGTCGAGTTTCCCGCGTCATTGTGCATGCAAAAAAAAAACCTCCGTGGGTACACAATACCGAGCTCCGAGTGTGGTGCTTTATATGGGAATCCCACGGAGATTCACGCCTTTCTCACTGTCATCATAATTGACCTCTCTGGAATTTCCACGAAGAATTGAACGCCTAATATTCATTTCTACCAACATAGATTAACTCCAATCTAGGTAATTCAATTTATTTATCTTTCCAGGTTTAAAAATTAAATTTAATTAGTTTCCATCAATATAGATTAACTTTAATCTTGATTTTTAATCTTTGTCTTTTTCCCAGGGTTGGGGATAGTAACTAGTTAAAAGTTAAAAAGTTATTAAGTTTTAACTCAACTTGGTTAATTTTAAATGCATTAATTTTTAACTTAATTTAGTTGTATTTAAACTTTAATTTATCAACTTTTTTTAAATTAACAATTTTTCTATCTCTCTTAATGCTAATATTTTTTTTCTATAAAGTCTTAAACATTAGAGAATTAATTTAGAAACAGTTCAATTCAGTTTGATTTTATGATGAGAGATCTATAATAAGAGTTACATCATAGGGTAACCAGTTTTTATTGACTCGCATGGTTTTGTCTATTCCTGCTTATATTTGAATCACATTAATTTTAGGTATCATAAACGTTATATTTCAGCAACATAAATATGAAATGAGCTTTAGATGAAAAGTCTTGTTGTAAAACAGTATCATTAGATACAGATATTAACTTTAACTTAATTTAGTTAAAAAGAAACATTAACTTACCTAATCCTGCTGAGTTTTTCCAAATCTAAAAATTAGAATTAATTGGAATTCCAATTTTATCAAAATTAATCTCGATTCAATTTACTCTTTTTGATAATTCTTGAAACTAGAAAAATAAGTTGTGAACTGAAATTGATTTACATTGCTGGACAATGTCCAAGATTAAAATTAATCTATCAACGTAGTAACTTTAATCTTGATTTAATTACTTTTATCTCCTCTAATTCCAAGAATTAGAAAGATAAAGAATAAATTTACCAGAGATTAAAGTTAATCTATATTAATACATATTAATTCTAAAATCAAGAATTCAACTTACACTTCACATCTTTTCCTAATTCCTAAACATAAGAAAAGATAAGTAGAAGACTAGAAGTTGAACTAAAATTAAATTTATCTACATTGGTAGAAATGTACTTAAAATAAGAATTTAACTTATTCCTGTTTCTACCATTGTAGTTTAATTTTAATCTTTCAAACTAATTCTTCACCTTTTTCTAGTTTTCTAAGAAAGATGAAGAATAGATTGAACCGAGATTAAAGTTAATCTACATTGAAGTTAATCTACATTGATCAAATAGACATAAATTGCATCCGATTGTAGATTCTATGATCAACTCATTGATCATAAAATCGCAATTTTCCACATCATTAACACACAAAATTAAGCCTTAGGCTTTTAACTGAGATCGTCTACTGTGGAATTTAATTTCTAATTTGCAGTCGCTCAAAAATGAACTTGTAATTAATATGAGAACAATTAAACGACAAGACCATCGCCTACTTGATGAATTGAGGTTGCAACTTGCTTCGTTTTTAATTACTCAATCGCAAAAACGTGCTTTATCATTCATGATAACGTCAGCTACGACTGTAACCGTCGGAAGCTCCGACAATTCCACCGCTGTTTGCCGACGTGGATCGACAAACGGGGCCTACTTGTTTATTTATCTTAACGGGACAAATGCCCGTTCGTCCTCGATTAATCGTGGCCGATGCGAGATTTAAAACTATTCAAGTTTGCAAGAACATGTGTTTACAAGCGAAAGAAGGCCCTCCCTCTCCCCAGAATTAATTTTATCTTAGCAACAGTTGTGAAATATTGCCAAGGAAAAAGATGATGTTCCTCTCGCTTCCTCCCGTAAAATGTTCTCTGTTTGTCTCTCTTTCTCCGCAGTTTTATAAATAAGGTGCTCAACGAGCATCCTTTGTTTAGCGCGAGGCATCGTTTGCTTATTAATCTTTCGTCATTTATTTCAGTCTCAGCTGCGCTAATATCGAGTATGAATCTCCAACATATTCGCCACTTGTGAATAATGTGGATTACATCCATATCTAGCAATCTACATGGTGTCCCACGAGAAGTTGCTGAAACTAATCCAGCTGTCATTTTGAAACTGTTTAAAGAATAGGAAAAATAAAATATCTTTTAATGGAAGATATTTGACAGTTATTTAGACATAAAATGAAGACGAATATTGTATCATTTAATAAAAATTTATAAAAATATTGTCAATTTTAATGCTATATATTTTTAAAATGTTTTTTTAATATCAAATTTTTTTTTAATTTACAGAATATATATACATATAAGATTAAGAGCAGCAACATTTCAAAAATATATAATATTAAGATTGATAATGTTTAGCATTTTTATAAATATTAAATGTTAAAAATATTTCCGATCGTTGCTTTATCTTAAAATAAAATAAAACTGTCAAATGTTTCTTATTGAAAGATATGATATTTTTTTTGTTCCTTATACGTATATTTAAAAATGACAACTTATTAGTTTGAGCAATTTCACATGAGACACCCTATAGATTAATCTTCGATTTAAACTCTTTTTGATTTTTTAAATCTCTTATCTGGAATTTTGAATAAAATATCTGGAAAAACCGTAAATTCTCACGAAACTTTTTTAAGATTTCAATAAAATGTTTTAATTTTTATGATAATTTCTACGAATATAAATGAACTTTGATCTCGGTTTGATTTACTCTGTCTTTCTAATTTATAGAAAACGATAAAAAATTAAAACTACCTATACAGCATAAAAGTTTGCAGCAACATTTCTGTATAATTTGCAATGTTAAGTACTGTTATATTGCTGTAATGTTGTTTATTAATTAGAACGATGTGTATCTTGAGGTGAAAATTAATAATTATAAAAGCGAGCAAAAAATATTATAAGAATATTTATAATTGTTTCAACAGTATCGTGGCATACATGTATTTTGAATTAATTATACTAATTATTTTCATCTATTTAAATACATATGTTATTTCTATGTCACCTGTTTAAAAAGCTCGAAATAAGCCACGATACTGTTAAATTGCATTGCAATCATATGAGTCTATTCATTTTAATTTATAATTTTATTTTCATCTCATTTTAAAATACATAATCCACTTCCTATGAGATTAAATAATAATTTATATTGATAGAAAAATGGATATTAGAGCTAGAGAAAGATGAAAATTAAGTTAAATCGAGATCAAAGTTAATCTATTAGGTGTTGGAATTAATTCGTAGCGTTTTACAAGTGATGGGAAGTACTTTCATTAATGTATTTTTTAATGCTCATGTGAAATAAATAACATTCTTTCATTAAAAAACGCTACGAATTAATTCCAACACCTAATATATTAATAGAAATTGATATTAATCGCAGAGGAATCTGATGGCGAAATTTGACTTTGAATTCACGACTTGAATTCGTGGATGAGAAGATAATCCACTGGACCTAGGACGTCTCGTATATAGAGTTAAATCTCTGGCTTTCTTTCTCGTTCTGTTCCTTCATCCGTAAACTCGAAAACTTTTTTTTTTGAACGGAAGAATTTCAATCATCGATGATGTCTAGCACAAGTACATTCACCCGACGTCGAATGCATCTTGTAAATCGCTGTCACGAAGGAAGCCCGGCGAACGTGGACAACGTCTTTGTTTTGCGAAGATTCCTCACGACGATGCTCCAAGAAACCGGTCGCTTCGCTGAGAATCTTGAACGAAGAAGCCGAAATAGTAGTCGAGATCAAAGATCTTTATACAGAAGGAAAAGAAATATCAAAGAAATGTTTTATAGAAAGAAGTATAAAAAGAAAAAAAATGTAAGATATAAGAACAAAGTTATTAGAACAAAGTCTAAAGCATAGAAGAAATATAAAGTACAAAGTATGAAATATAATAATAATAAGTGGATAAGAACAACAATAATAATGTAAAATATAAAAAATAATAAATAGAAGATGGACCGAAAACGAAATGAATAATACAATATATTTAATAAATCCTTTGCGGATATAATTAATGTGCGTTTCTATCAATGTATTATATTTTATATCTATGTGTAATTAATTTTAATGTTAGAATATAACTAACTCTTTATCGTTTTCTGTTCTAATAAGAGAACGTGCTACATTGCAAGAGCAATATCAAAAAATTCACATTATCAATTGAAAAATCATGTTTAATAGATATTCTAGACGATCAAATCTTGGGATCCTGCTGGGATGATCAACTTTGATTTATACTTTGCCTCGGTGGATTTAAAGTCTTTGGGTATCTTGTCAAAAACAGAATTTAAAAAGATTAAGCCGTTTCTGAGAAATTTTGCAATTGAATATTCGAACGGACAAACATTGAAATTTTAAAGTAGTTTGCTACGCCTACTTAATAAAAGAAAGAATCCTATATTCGCATGATCGAAGAGGTTCTTGGATACTCTCTAATAAAATATAAAATAGAAGTATCGAATATATATATAAGAAAAGAATATGTATAAATAACAAGTATAAATTATGAAAAATGCGCCTCTTTCAAGATCTTAAATAAAGGGAAAGCAACATTTAAAAAAAGATTAGAAAAACGTTAGGAAGTAATCAGGGAAATATTAGGAAAAAATAAATTGGGAAAGTATTAGGAAAAGATTAGAGGGATTTTATAACAGCGGTTGTCTCAATTATCTATGATTAAAACTTACAAGATGAAATAAAAACTTCTACTTGTTGTTAGTGTTAGATAAAACATGAGTTTACCTAATACCTTATTTTTTGGTAACATATATTCATCGACTTTTACCTCTTTGGAAAGTATCGTGAAAGCACGTACCACTTCCTTTTCGCGACCCGCCTGGTAATCCAATTGCTTCGCTTCCGCATTTAGTCAATCCGGAAGCAGCTGTCACGTGCAATGAAAAAGCAAGAAAGAGGATAAAGATTACGAAATGCAGACGATAAAGTCGTGATCAATATTCAAACTGCGCATAGATTTGTACACGAACGAGATAAAAGCGAGTTGGAACTTCAAAGAGCAACTTAATATAATCAAACTCTTGATTCCGTCAAGTGCGTCATAAAATGATGTATTATCATCTTATCTTTGTTTAACATTCGGTGAACAGTGATAAAAATGAAATGATATATCATCATTTACGGAGCACAGTTAGTGAGAAAAAAACGAGGGATATTGATATGAAATTCGCGCGATTTTTCAGAAACCGAGAAAAAGTTCAACATCTTTTTCTACATTCCTATTCGATATTTTGTTATTAAATAAAACATCGGATAGACAGGAATAACAGTTTTTTAAATAACAGTTATTTGAAATAACTTATTTTATTCGATGTTTTAAATAACAGTTATTTTATGATGAAGTTTAATTTTTTTTTCTTTACTTCTATGTAAATTAAATACGCGTGAAACCAGAATTAGATTGGTGCTCGAAGCAAAAGGAAAGACTGTATTCCAGGAAAAGATATTTTTTTCACAGAAATATAATAAAAAAAATAATATTAATTAATGATATTAATTAAAATTATTTAATATATATATATATATATATACACACACACACATATATATATATATATATATATATATATATATCAAATATTAATTTAATATGAATGCATCATTCATTTGCTACAATAATGACAACTCAAAAAGTTTTTGCTTGCAAAAAAGAAAAACACTATATTTAATATTTAAAATTAATTGTATTTTAAAATTAATATTACAACATATTTTAATTCCAAACACTCAACTTATTTTCTGGAAAATTTTATTTTTTAAATTGTGTCGTAGTAGCGAATGAGCGATATGATCAATATACGTATATACAATATATATGTTTATTACAAATATAGATTATGTGATATGTTTACAAACGAATGAAATATAATTACTAAAATGGCAGTAAAATATGTGTACAGTATAACCCTTTAACATTTATATAAATAATATTGATTCTTATTCACAGAGAAAATGTATTTCTCCATTTAAATTAATACTTTAAATGGAGAAATATTACGTGTTGCAAAATTGTCGGTTATTCTATCAAAATTTATATCTACATACATATTTTATTTAATACACAGGAAGCGCTCGATTGCAAATATATAAAAATGGATGATAATAGTCACTATTAGCGTACGAATTAAAATAAAAGTTTATATTGCCACTCTTCAATTTTTTTGCATGAAGCAAATGCCTCGTTCGCCACACCCAAGTTCCGGCTAGGTACATTGGACTCGCAGAAGATCGGTTCTGTCTCACTTTCATCCGTCCTATTCTCGGCAAGAGGCCGTTGCCAGCAACGATGCCGAAAATGTCACACGCACATGGCTATTCATCCGTAATTATACAGGCTCCGTTATTGCATCCCGGGCAAATTAGTATTGTTGATTATATACAAACATCATAATAATGACTATAACGATGACGGCGACAAACTCCAATGTATGCGCGAAAATGTAAATGCAAAAAAAATGCTTAGAATAGATTGAATAAATGCGGTTGAATAAATGAAGACGAAGACTAAGCGAGGTGTATCGATCGAGAAGGATTAATAAATGAAACCTAAACGCATAGACGGTCCCAGGTTGGTCATCATGGTCGAGCAATTCGATCCGTTGCTTATGCACGAGCTGCTCGTTATCGTGTAGTGGCGCCTAAGATCTTGGATTGATGCTCCTTCATTACGTCAGTTTGAAATATAATTTATTAATGAGAGATTATTAGGAGATAAATATACTTAATATTATATAATTAAAATAAATACACTTAATAAATATATTATTTATTAAATGTATATATATGATTAACAAAAGAAAAGAAATTTATCATTATACAATTCAATATGAAAATATGCGAACTTTATATGGATATCAGAAAGCTAAGCTAGCTGTTTTTTTTTGTTTCAGGAATTAATATTGTTTATTTGCAATTGGTTCTAAAAACCAAATATTCGATTAATCTTTGGAATTTGTATTATTTACCGATCGATATTTACAAATACTATATCAGACAAAAGAACAAAGGCAGTTCAGAGTTTAAAATTTCAGTCGTAATATATATGGCTTCGTTTACCGACGTATTTTCCGTATTTTCTGATGTTGGAGGTATTCTTTTAATCACTGTGAATGGCAATGAATGATGCTCAACGTGATTTACGTAACATGATGTGTCGACATCTCGACAATTGCTAAGCATTCAATTATCATGAGTCATAGTATTTGCAAAAATGCTGTTTCACATTTTTGACCTATTTTTTTCATAGTGGTCTCTTATCTCTTCATGACTGTTATCACTTATCACTTAAAGCACACGCTGTAATTTGCATACAATAACTATACAATAGTTTATAAACTGAATTCGCAACTGAAAAGAATATCTCATAATATTTAAAAAAATCTAATATAATTAATATAAAACCATTGTTAATTTAATTATTTGTATATAATTTATTTGTAATTATTTATATATATAATTATTGTATAATATATTATTGTACATTATATGTATATTAATGTATAATATATAATACAATATATAATACAAATATATACATATTAATAATAATATGTATAAATATATGTATTAATTATACTAATAATTATACACTGTTAGAAATATTCTTAAATTTCATTAACTTTTAAGTTACACAATTTGAACTTAATTTCAAGACATTACATTATAAATTTAATGTATTTATAACTAAAAAGTATATATGTACATAAAATTTTATTAAAAGTACATTAAATTTCATAAATTTAATGTACACGTTCATTACATTTAAGTAACTACTGTAACTTAATTTTCAGTCATTTCAAATCATTCATTACTTTTAATTTCGTTCATAACCATGAGTTTCATTTACATGTAAAGGAACCTCGTGGTTACATTTCTCAGTGTATGTATATATTAATATGCTATTAACAAAACATAATTCTTTGCAGATATATCTGCTGCTTTTTTTGCTGCTATATATCTCAAGTTACGCGCTGATCGCGCGTTTTAGACGCCGGGATCGCGAGGACTACCTGTCGGTGGACGAGGATGAGGCCACCGTGTACAGGATCAGTCTCTGGCTATGCACGGTCGCCCTGGCGATTTCCGTCGGCGCGACCCTCTTACTTCCGGTGTCTATCGCTAGTAATGAGGTCCTCATCTTATATCCAAACAGCTACTACGTCAAGTGGCTCAACAGCTCCCTCATCCAAGGTAAAATCTTGAACTGAATAACCTGAGAAAAATACATTTCAAATACATGAGTCACTCAAGATATATAATTAAGAAACAAATGCACATGTAGATGTAACGACAGGTTTCATAAAGAGATAAATAAGTAGATAGAGTAGTCTTTTTTTAATTCTGTTACAATCATCTAAAAACAATCACATTATAATTCGAAATAATATTACAATTATAAAAAATTAATATTAAGATATATATATATATATATAAAAGATGAAAGATTAAAGAATTGATTAGTTTTAAAAGATTAAAGCATTAATAAAAAAAAGGAAGAGCAGAACAAGATATGAATTCGTCTGATATAATTCAATCCTCAGTTTATATCTCTGTAATAAATCTGTAGTTTACATTTCGTAAACGTTATATCATATAACAAAATTAATTTCCATTGACAGGTCTATGGAATCACGTGTTCCTATTCTCGAACTTGTCGCTTTTCGTGTTTCTGCCTTTCGCTTATCTCTTCACGGAATCGGAGGGTTTCGAAGGCCATAAAAAGGTGAGACAAAATCTTGAAAAATTCTTAATAAGCTTCCAAATCTTTTTTTTATAATCATTCTGCAATCATAGGGCGTGATGGCGAGAGTGTATGAGACAGTGACAGTTCTCTGTCTCTTGGGTACTCTCGTACTAGGAATGACCTATGTCCTATCGGCCCTGTTGGATTATCAAAACTCAAGTTTACACACATTGCTCAGTAAGTAATGCATATCATGTTACGGAATCGTATTTTTTTACAATTTAAGTATATTCATATACATTTATGACATCCGTCACGATTTTATCAGCATAGTTACATAAATTCGAGTGAGACTACCGACGTAATATAATCTATTTTACAGATTTATGGAGTTATTATTTGCCTTTTCTATATTCTTGCGTCTCGTTCGTCGGCGTAGTAATGTTATTACGTAAGTATCATACATTTTCGCACAACTCTACTATCTACGCAGCAGAGAAAAAAATCAATTTGTAATATTCTTCAAACATAACATTTTTCTCGAAAATTTATTCTCTGGTGAATTACTCATTCCTCAGTATGCACTCCAGTGGGATTCGTACGACTGTTCGATGTGGCGGGGTCGTTTCTTGTTAAACCCCAATTTCTGAAGAACTTAGATGAGGAGTTCTTCGCGTATAGATTAGAAGAGGACTGTATCCGCAGAAGGTATCATCTCTTTCTTTCTTTTCCTTATATTTTTATATACATTGAATACATTACACATTGTCTAATGTTTATATATGTATATATACAATTCAACGTGTGTTCAGATTACAGCATGTAAAAGCTACGGGGAAGTCGTACGTATCGCCGGTGCCGATGTCGCCAGCGACGAACTGTGGTTGGTTGCCGCACGAGGATGATGAGCCATTACTGTGCATAAGTCCGGGTCTGCTGTGTCTGAGGAACGGTGCTCTGCAAAAGGGTCTTTCTCAACGGCTGGACGACGTTCAGAAGCGGCGACAGTTGCTGGATCAACAGCGGAGGACCTGGTGGGTCCGGCGCACGCTACTTTATCCGGTAGCGATGCTGGCGCTGCTCGTTCTGTCCACCGCCACGGCCCTATTAGCGGTGCAAAACACTATAGAATTACTAATAGGCATCAAGGCGTTGCCGTTGAGCACGAGGGTTCGTATTTACTTCCCTTCCTCTGAATTAATCAACTTTCTTTCGTAAATCTTGCTGCAATTATTAATTTGAATCATCGTTATTTTATATTAATGATGAATTTATAAATTTTGCGTGCTACAATTAAAGAGTCGATGAATTTATTCTAACAAAAAGAAACAAATTTCTTTCAACAAATTTATTTCAAAATTTTTTTAAAGTAAATTATTTAATGATTTTGTTCAGTGCTGGCATTTTATTAACTAATCTTGTTTCATTTTTTTTTATACAATATGAATCTTAATTTTACTTCGAAAAATCATAAAGTTGTTTTTAATTTGACAGCAATTTACGCTCGGCATCAGTTCCCTGTCCAAGCTCGGACCCATCGGTGCGGCCATCGAGGTGGCAGTGATTCTTTATCTGGCCGTGACTAGCGCAATCGGCCTGTACGCTTTACCAGGCGTGAGAATGGTCCAACCAAGGTTCCGCTCCACGCCACTCACACATCTCATTGCGAATTGTGCTCTCTTGCTTGTGCTAAGTTCGGCATTACCACTATTATCGCGAATACTAGGTAAGACACGAATTGTCTGGATGTTTTTATTTATATCCCACACGCATGTCTCAATTCCAGCCATTCTACTCAATTATATTCTGAAATAATTGAAAATTAACAATAGACCTGCTTGCTTGTTATTTCTCGTTCAGACAATATAAATATATAATCTGGAGTGCATTCAGGAATTCAAGGTTTTATCATTTTATTTCCTTGTTGTTCACCGATAATCCTATTAAATAAGAATAAAATGATACCTGAATGAATTCGGATAAGATTTCTGAATTCAACTCTGCATATTTAGTTTTTTTTTTTACTAATGTCATTTCAATGATAAATTCTTCGATCAATTTGGAATCAATATTTTTATTAACAAAGATGTTAAATACAAGTAATTTTCGAGTTATAAAGATTCGCGCGAACGGAGCATAAAATATAATTATATTATAAGTAACAAATTATTTGTTATTATAACAAAAATACATTTAAAAGAAGTGATACTAGAGAGCAGAGTTTTACATGATTGGCATTTTATTATTGCTACTCTGCTTACGTTTCTCCTATTTTTCCCAGGAATGACAAACTTTGATCTATTGGGTGATTTTGGACGCATCGAGTGGCTCGGTAACTTCAAGCTCGTTCTCCTCTACAATCTGATCTTCGCGACGGCGGCGATTAGCTGCCTGACTACCAAGTTTACGGCTACCGTGCGCAAGGAGATCTACGCCCGTCTAAAGAGCAGTCTGCTCGGTATCTTCAGGACCACGAGCGTCACCGCCGACGCAAAGAAATATTCACCGTCGTCAGGGATATTTTCTATAAAGGAAGATTAGACTGATTTGTTATATTATTATATAATTAATATAAACAAATAGAGAGAGAAAAGAGACGCCGGGACCTTGCGAAAGTTTGCCTGGTTTTTTATGTTCTTGCATGCAGAATTACAAGGAGCCTCTCTCGAGCTTCTCGAAGACGTGAGAAATTTATACCACATATGACGCATGTAAGAAGAACGGAGGTAGAGAGTTCTTGAATTTGCTGATCTTTGGACGTGCCAATCCTTCGATGCTTTAGAACTCTTGGACTCCTGGATCGTTAGATTCTCACGTGCTCGAGCAATCACGCCGAGGTCCTCTGTATTTTCATATTCCTAGATTCCGGAACTGTTGGTTTGTTTTAATTTTTTTAAGAATTCATGGATTGAATATATAAAATATATTAAATATATGACAGTATATTTAAATAAAGACGCCTTGCGTCGTGTCTGAGAGATTGGCTTTTCCAAGGAACTAAATCGATTACGTTGAAATCATCGGTAAACTTCATCGGCAATCCGTTCTTTTTTAAAGAACCAGACACTTTTGCACGCTTTTGCTCCCGTGCCATCGAGAATCGCTGCATTGAAGAGCCAACGAAACTTTCGTGAGAGCCTAAAAGTTTATCGCTTAGAATAAACGAACGCTAGTGATTATTTGTAATTAAGATGCGCGAGGTCAGTCAAAGACACGTCCTATAAGGACAACAAGGCGGTCATATCCGTAATACGTGGCGTTAAATATTTATTTGTTACATTAATGCTAATTTTTAAGAATATATTTGTCCGGGCACGGAACAAGGACTCGGCAATCGAACGAGTTTATGTATATACATACGGCAATCGAATGATTAATTTATAATGGATGACAAGGACTGCAAGGAGGATATGATCTAAAGTTGCGTATGCGCAAGGTATTGAGTGAAATTTTTCATCAATAATATATCTGACAAAAATCTATCCTCCACGGAAAGAACATTCGATGAATGTTTATTTAACTTCAAATGTCTCTCTAGTTTACAATTGCCAGCTGTCGTACATGGAGGGAGAAATGCAGTTTCAATTTAAGTAATAAATTTTAATGACTGCTCGAAATAAAAACCTAAGAAATATTATTAATTAGATTATAATACGAAAGCGTAAGGAATTGTTTAATGTTTAACATCTCGTGCGGAAAAAGAAACGTTCTTAGACTGAATGAACCATAATAAAATGAGATTTTAAGAGACTTATATATATTCTAATTGTATAAAGCATATATATATTATAATAAATCGCACGATTTTTTAAACACTTGCGACGAGATGATGAAGCTAACGAAACTGTTTTATATATATAAGCAGGAAATTATAATGATACAAATTTCGAAAAATATCTTTCATTTAAAAAAGCCACCCACCCTGAATCTTTAGATATCACAAATGATGATTTATTCTTTTTAATATCTCATTGGAATAATCTTATTTATTATCATCCTACTAGATCAAAGTAACATCAAAATATTAAGACAGCTCCGTGCTTCTTCTATCTAAATCTATGTTACGTTTTAATTCTAATTACATTTTTACAAATATCTTTTTATTTACATGGCTTCTTTGCATCGTCGTATTTTCCTTTTGTTTTAATTTACATTGATTTAACCCTTCTGGTCTGTTCGGGTCTGTTTACTCAAGATGCAATTTGTTTTTTACTATTTTGTTTAGAAATTTTTCTTCGATGACTTTGTTAATGTAAGATTTCTTTTCTGTGACTTTAAAATATTCCCGGGAGAAAGTGTTTTATATATATTTATATAATTATACATTAAACATTTTTTCCCAGGTTTTTAAGGATTTTTTAATCATATTGATCAAATATCATATTGATCATAGTGATATAATTATATCGTAAATATGAACAGACAAGCAGGATTGTTTTATTTGAATACATCGTCAAAAGTGCACCATCATCAAATTAAATATAATTCATAGATAACCTATTACTGCATAATGCCACGAATTTAATCACGTATCACTCCGTTGTGTCCATTTTCAGACGGTACTTTTCTAATATCCTGATGATGACATGCGCAGAGATACCGCGACGCATAATCGAATAACAACCGAGTTTCGACACATCTACCACGGTGGAACCGATCCTGCGCGCATCAGTTTGTTTCTTGGAATTAGTAGAACTGTGGAAGACACCATCAAGTTCTGGCCACAATGCGCGAAACTCGTTTGGGTGCAGACTGCTCAGCTCATTGCTAACATTGGCACTAGTAAGCGCAAGTGGACCAACAATCTGGGCAACACTGCGAATGAACTTGTCGTTGGGCACACGGATACCTACAGTGTCGATGCCTGGATTCAGATTCTTGTTCAGAGCAGGTGTGCGCCGCAAGCATATTGTGTAGGGTCCAGGAAGCAAATCTTTCAGCATACCAGCTGGAATGTTGTCTATGATACCCCATATACCTACCTCTTTGACATTACTCAAGCAAATAGCCAACGGCTTTCTCTCGTCTCGTTGCTTGATCTCATATAGCCGCTGGATGGCATGTGAATCAGCAGCCAGGCAAGCAAGACCATATACTGTGTCTGTCGGCACTGCGATCACTTTTCCCTGCTGTAGTAACTCCACTGCCATCGCAACGCTTCGGTTACCGCCACAAAAGAAGTGCTTCTCTTCTGGTCCGAGCATCTTTATCTCTTCCTTAGCTTTATTTATAATAACTTTCATGGGACCCATTGAGCTGGGGCTCATGATATATCTAATGCTTGTCGTATTCCATTCCTGTAAAGAGAATAAGAAGAAAACCATTAAGAACTTTGTGAAAAAAATCAGTAATATTGAAATAATCCTTAGTTATGTAATGGCTTTCAGTTTTGATACACAAAAAAATTCATTCTAATTGATTCGTTTTTTTATTTTTTATTTATCAGATTTTATTTTAGAGATTCATCGATTCGTTTTCTTTCCTGAAAAGTGGACTGTAATGTTTTATTTTTTTCTTCTTTTATCTAATGAAAATATAGATTTTTCGTTTTTTTTTTGTATTGACACCGAATGAAAATTTACCAACATAATTAAAAAATTTTGTTAACATATTTTTTTGTCTGCTTTATAAGTTGTTATATATTAGACTAATTGAACTATCGCTACTTTTATATAAAAAAAAATAAAGGTAATTATTTAGATTTTTTTATCCCCCTCCCCCCCCTCCCCACCTTAATAAAAATACACTTATTCGACATGTTTTCACTCAAAACGAAAGAATCTGGTAAAAAAAACGCAGTGGTCGGCCTCGTGAATCGAGTTATTGAGCGTTAAAGTTGGAGACTTTGGATTTTTATTTAAATAATTTGGCGATATTTTACAGAGTTGGAGGTTAAGATAGCTGTCATCCCGATTCCATATAGCTCTCTATATATGTTCTGTATTAATGACACAGATTCATTGCTTTAAAAACATATTCACTTTTTTAAACACACAAATTCTCTGCTTCACAAACACAAATTCTGCTGATGCAAAGAATTTGTGTTTGTAAAGCAGTGAACTTGTGTTTTTAAACTATAAAAATTTCAATAACAAAAGATATACTATAATAACAGAAACTAGAAAACCAAACTCATAAGGTATAAAAGTAAAAAATTATTTAAAAACACAATAATGTTTTAGGATTAAACGATATCTCCAATTCTAAGATTGAATATAGTTATAAGATGCACAATCTCCAATTTCTTTTCTCTGATTTTATAATTTTACTTTCTTTCTCTGCTGTAAAAATATTTCTATTTTCTCCTACATTCTACAGCAAACCCCAAAATAATCTAATCTTCCTTAATTCCACCTCTAATTTAAAGTTTCTCACAGAATACCATAGCAATAAGTTAAGAATAATTTACATCAAATCTAATAATTTCAGAAGCATAATATTTTCCATCCTCATTCTTGCGATTGAATTCCTCTTGAATTACCTGTGAGATTAGTCGACTCGCCACGTGTGAGCACACTCGTGATTGCAGCATCTATAAAAGAGTGTCATAGGCTCGTCGGCGGACCGCGTTTGTAGCTGTTTGAAGTAAGCACGCGGATGTGAGCACTTGGGGCAACGTTCATCCGTCGAATCCACTCCCATCCACGTGGATTCAGCGTCAATGATGTCAGCACGCTCCTTGCCCGTGAAATAAATGCGTGAGCTTATCCGGGACCTTATTGGATAAATATATGGACACGTAGGACATGCGAATCGATTGCCCGATGAATGCTCTCGGAACCTGAGAAGATTAGCGCAGAACGGACAGAATCGCAAGACCATCCTTTATTTCAGGATGTCGAATGTCTCGTATTTATTTTACAGTCTGCACCACAGATACATACCAACAGATATGTCATAGGGTGAATAAGTATAAAGATAGGAAATTTCATGCAGCGAAGCCAGCGTTGAAATCATAGACATATAAGAGGTGCGTGGTGCGTTTCGCAATGTAAATCTGAGATGCGAGCTAGCAGATGGAGAGCTTGACATCACGTGATCTTCGAGCAATCCGAATGCCAAGAATTAATTCTGAACGCTACAGAGCTGTAAACTATCCTTTAAGATTATAAAATGATTATAAAATGAAATTGTTTATCTTTATGAATAAATAAAAGATACCTTATTATTATTATTGGGGAATATTTGATTGGTCATTTCCAGTATTGCTATCGCCATTATGCGCAGTTTCGTCTTAGGCTGAGTTTTCACTTGATGCTACGACGCTCATTTTCAGCGTCAAAACAGGTCACATAATCAAAATTGATGAATATCAAGCGTCAATTTTGATCACATGACCTGTTTTGCCATTGAAAATGACCATTGTAGCGTCAAATGAAAATCCAGCCTTAGGGTGTGTTTATACCTTGACGGAAAAGAGGAAGCCAATCAGTACTCGCAGTAGTAATAGGAGGTACATTTCGCTTGTCTGCTTCTGTCTTTCCGCGAGTTCTGATTGGCTTCCGCTATTCCGTCAAGGTGTGAACCCGGCCTTAGGGTGCGTTCACACTTTGACGGAAAAGCAGAAAGCAAAAAAAACAATGATCAATTAGAACTCACGTTGGTAGTAAGTATTATAGTACAAAAAGCCGAAATTGTAGACTATCAGCTAAGGCTACGTTCTAAAACTTCCTCTCCGAGGAAAATTTTATTTTATGCTATAATATACGTTACGTATATTATATATTTCGAGTAAAATTTTCCTCGGAGAGGAAATTTTGGAACGTAGCCTAGAGTTCTGATTGGCTGCTGCTTTTTCGCTTTCCGCTTTTCCGTCAAGATGTGAATGCGCCCTTATATTCCTTTCATCATGTACCGGAATATCGGCACGTGTCGCATGTTCGCGTATCGCGACAGCGGGGGGTCAAGTGGATTTGTCGAAGGAGGATAGTCACCTGGGCGATTATAAGGTAAGCCTTCTCGTGAGGATTCCTCATCGTGTCCACGTCAACAGCCAACGGCATGCTCAAACCTTTTTGTTATTCCTCATTAACAATCCTGAATGACAGGTCTTTCAGGTTATGACGTATCCTACCCCTCGATCGCTTGGCGGGACTGCCGGGATATGCGGTGCGCCGACGTCTCTACTCCGTGGATTTTAGGAAATCGTCTTCCTGTTCACGCGGCGCATTGCTAAACACCGTTCTTTTAACGCATTTTTGATTCCTTTCTTTTCCTGCCACGATATGGAGACTAATCGGAATGCAGCGTTCGATTTCGCGGCTATGTTCGCTCCAGTTCTTTTAATGTTCGCTATGTTCTTGACGATGTTCTACAAGCTCAGGTAAGTTACTTACATATATCGCCAATACCGGCGTGTTTTATATAATGGCTTAAAATATTAGGCACTTGTACTTTTTTCTTTTATTATTTTGAAATTCTTTTATATTGTTTCCTATTATAATAATTACCGATATATAACAAGTTTAAAAATGGTTTTTGGAACAAAGATATTCCATAGTGAATGTCATACATCAATTTTTGAACTAAAACGTTAAATAGAGGTTAATAAGGTACCTAATATTTTTTGGCCTATTTCTGTAAGGTTGTATGTTTTTTTATTATTCCCATTTTTATTGCTTTTGATCCACTCTTTGTTTCTGAGAATGTATTTATCGTAATTATGCATCTTTCAGGGCAAGATGGCCTGTGAAGGTGAATTGCTGGTTTTGCAATGAGAACACGAAGGTCTGGAGACAGCATTTGAACTGGTGGTTGTGTCCTTGGTGTGAACAGTACAACGGTTTTTCCAAGGTTAATTACAAGAAATTTTCCAGCGAGAGACATTTTGACATATAAGTCATTCTGTCTTTATTTGATATTCAGTCAGAAACAAAGACAGAGTGATTCCAAGTAGCAAAGCCAAATGATGACCTTTAACATCAATAAGACATCATTAAAACGTCATCTTCATTTTTTCTCTTTTTCTCTTCAACATGCAATAAGATCAATTAAAAAGTACAGGCCTGTAGTCCATCTTTAGCTGTAGTAGTCCATTTGCTGGAAAACAATTTCTTTTATTTTTTAATGTAATTAATGATGAATGTGAAATGTTTGTTCCAGAATGGCGATTATGCATATGATATTCCAGAGCAGTATGTAACATCAAAAAGACATACGAGATATTGTAGACTGTCCGAGGACAGTGACAGCCGTCACGTTCCCAAAGATAGTCTCTGTACATGCTGCAATAAGCGGGAAGGTCTGAAGTTATCGGAACTGGCCAATTTTGAGCCCAAGAGTGAAAAGCTCTTTAACACCGAGCTGAAAATATTTAAGGAATACCTAGAAGCGAGGTATCCGCTGTGTAACAGCTGCAAATTGACAGTGAGAGATGTGCTGCGCAGGCAGGCAGTGTGGCTGATTCGTTATAAGATGCTGTTCTTCAGGCGGAAACCATTTGAGACACTTGTCAGTGTAAGTACATTTGCAAAAAAGATTGTCATAAATAGAATAAGAGAAAGAACCCTATTTTCAGATGAAATGAGTTTTGGTGATTAATAATATTCCTTATGTAAATTTGAAAATACATTCTTTAGCTTTATAAATTGTGCACCGATTCGGTTTGTTGGACTTGAAATGCAGTCATAAACCAGAGCTAGAAATACATCACAAATTACATTAATCGTTAATTTAATAATGATACTAATTCGTATTAATGCTAATTAAATAAATAATCTTAAAATAGTGCAAAGAATGGCTTATTAAACATTAATGTAATGATAATTGGATGTTCTAAACGTTTATTACGTTATCGCAAATATTTCTTAACGTTTCCATTGACGTCTCCATTGACTTGCAATCGCAGCAACATTATAATAAATAATTATTAGTTAGTACTATTACAGAACGCAAAAAAGTCAGAAACAGTCTTCCGAGTTATCTCGACGATTCTGGTCTCAATGGCCATGTACAACCATGACTTTATTTGGCTGCCAATCAGTGGGCTATTTTTTCACTTGTGCGCTTGTTGGTCGAGTTCAATGAGAAAAAAGAATTCCGATGTATTATTGATATTTTTATGGTCCTGTGTCATTACTCTCGTGTCCATAAAGGATTTGACGACTCTTCAAAATGCCTGGCTTACAACAGAACACATTGTGCAGTATCGCATGGTAAGCTCAATAAATGGGAAATTATTATATTATTATCTCGATACATCTCTTTTATTGCGAATTTGATATTACGGCTATAGATGTACGTTTTTAATTCTCTTTCTCTGCATTCTACTTTGTACATAATTTTCTGAAGATGGCTAAAAAACGAACCGAAATCTGTAATGTAATTTTTACCGTTTTTTTAAAACTATTTTTTATTATATTATTGTTTATGTATATTATATTGTATCTATATTAATTTACTCATCAATTTTTGCGTTTAATTCTTATTTGCTCCTCTTATTGTTATTATTTTGAATATATTTGCACATTCAGTTTATCTGTCTTTCTTTCTAGGTAGCGGTTTGCGCATTTATTACAGCATTGGTGAGCCTAAGATTCAGCTTATATAAAAGTACTTCGACCGGTTCGGTGGTGCTTAAGAAGATCAAGTTGCGCTCACGAGATATTATTTCGCCTCAGCTCGAATATAACAATCAAAACAGAAACAATACCGTTCCAAGCGAAATGAATGGCTGTATTAAACCGTCAGTCTATGCGGCGAGCGAATTATCTTCCACTGAAATCAAATTCAGCAAATCACATTCAGCAATGCAAGTATTTTACACATCACTTCCGCTTTTCATAATTCGTGAACGTTTTCTACAAAGTTACCACAAACTGGAAATCAGAAAAAAGTTAAGGAATTTTGCAAAACGTTCTGGAAAATAAAAATGTTTAGCCTTAAAGAACTTTAATGCAAGCAATGTCAACAACATTGTAATTATAATTTACATTGTGCTATGTCAAAATACTCTTTCAACAAAATATTTAACAATTTTCAAATTAAGATGAAAATAAAAAAATTTTTTAATATTAAAAGTTGAAAATTTGTCTAGAAATTATGGAGAAGTTATAGGATTTTAGAATAAGAAATTTGTGACCTTGTTCTATTATTTTTCTATTTATCTATTTATTACTCTAGATTGAGACAGAAGTTGTCTACGATCACAAACGATGGTGCCAATGGTTACCCAAATTCCATCTCTCAGAATGATAGTCCACCGGATACTTGCTTGAACGACAGCCTGAGCTCCCTTTTCCTAAATGAAGATCCTCCCAAATACGACAGGATCACGAAAACGGCGCCGGCGATTTTCGAGCGAAGAGTGTACAGCGCGACGAGCTCCGAGAATCTGTTCAGGAAATCCGGCAGCAAGCATAAATGCATTTTATCGCCACCGAAGCTCAGATCGGTGACACAGACCTCATGGGTAGCGGGTGGTTATTGGCAGGAAGGTATGATGACCGCCACGTTACCGACGCTCTCGCGCTCGTCCAGCCAAAGTTCCGGCTTCGGATCGGTCGGCTCCTCCAATCTCGCGCCTTCTCGCGAGCCGTCCGTGCACGAGCTCGACCGATGCTCCTCCGCTGCGTCGGAGATCTGGCGATGGTCATGCCAGACGGCACGGCCAGGTCTCCACGTCGCAAGGCACGATTCGCCGGTGCCCCGGCCGCAGTCACGGTATTCCGATGTGACGGGTAGTCACTCGCAAGTGGTGCCGTCGCCGACGGTCCGTACGATGTTCAACACGGATGATCACAGCCAGGAGAGCTGCGTGCACGGATCGGACATTGGAGATGTCCAGAACGGCTCGGTGCCGGCATACACTGGTCATCACACGACGATCGTCACGAGCCCTGGCTGGCTCTCTGCGCTGCTCTGCGGCTCGCTGATACTGAATATGATAGTGCTGTGCACTACACTGTTACGTTAACGTCGCAACGACCGGAAGCGCCACGCCCAGGGTCGTTCACTGTGTTCACGCGGTAATTTTTATCAATCGCCACGGCTATTTATATGATCGCTAACGTTAATCGAGTGATCGGCGAATCTGATCGTTCCGACAAAGAGGATCCCTCATGTCCATTTCTACCAGTGAAGAGTAACTTCAATCTCAGTTTAATTTGTTTTTTATTTTTCCCTAATTTTTAAAAAATTGGGAAAAGATAAAAAGTTTAAACGTATTTTTAGAGAAAATAAAAATTAAGATTAAAATTAATCTGTGTATTGGTAGAAATGGATATCAGTCATTTTCTTTCCTCGTCCTTGCATATGATCTTCTACTGCCGACTCCTAAGAATTTAATCTTCGATCTTGGAAATATCTAGGGGTGATGCAATTTACTGCCAATTGAAAAATGAGCGCAATGCTCAGTTTTTTACTGCCGGGAAAACAGTAAATACGACGTTACACTGCCACTGTACTTGCTCGTTGAACATATCTGCCAATTTTCGCATCTTTTTATTGAATATTTGTCTTAGAGACACGTTACGATGTTTTGACCATCGCCGTCTCGGAACTTCTGTACTGTGAATAGATTACTTTTTGTATTTACGAGGGAACATTTGTTCATTCGTATTCTTTAGCACCTCTTGTCCTAGCGGTGCATGCTCACTTGCCATTCTCGAGACGTGGTCTCTCGAATCTTAATTGCTCGGACAAGGGCTGAATTTTACAGGACAATTCTCACTGAATCTCAATTTCATGAATGCGTAAAACGCATCTCCGACTTGTACATTCCAAGTATGATAGAATCTTCCGGACAGTGTTAAAATGTGTGGGGACGAAGACTATTTGCGCGTCTCATTTTCTGGAAATAATTTTGTCCGAAGAAACATTTGTTGCAAGGTCTTTTGTAATATGTTTTTGTTCATTATAATAGTATATACCGATTAAAGTAACGCTCCTCTTCGTGCAGAATTATCCTGGTAAAGAATGAGAGACGCGTAAATGTCTCTTTTCATATTCTGTAATTAATACAAAAACTTCAAGCCTCAGTGATAAATACGTATGTAGTTTTAGAAATAAGATAGGTATATTTGTTTACATGTATCTCTTGTTTTCCATATTATTTATCGATAAAAAGACCGATTGTACATACTGTCGAGAACTTTGTAAAAAAAAAGAGAAAAAGGAAAGGTGTGCGCTCTGCGATAAATACGCAGGTCTCTTCTTAGCCCCTGGACTAGGAAACTTGTTGTAATAATCATGTTGCTTATTGTATTCCGATTATTGTATGTTTTGATATCTACGATATTGTACAATTCTACCAAATAAGAATAAAAACGTGAACTTTTACAATACGATCTATTGACTATCGCTTTTAGTTCCGCCGAGACGAGGAAGATAATTTCTCAAATTGCACAGGTAAAAACTAGAAGTAATTTTATACAAATTGACTGAGAAACATTAAAACTTTCTGTGTGATTGTATAGTGGCTTTGAAAAATGTAAAATGAAGTAACTTTGGCTCAAATTGAAAAAAATGCATAGACAGTAAAGAATATAAGACGTCTTAAAATTTTTTCTTATCTGGGCATTGTTAAAATTCGAGTCAAAGTTACTTTATTTTATGATAAATTAGTAAAAGTTGAATTATCTCAGCTCGGATAGGGCAATACAGGACTTTTCGCACGCACGAGATGTGTGTATATGTATAAT
Source organism: Acromyrmex echinatior (assembly GCF_000204515.1). Next base: position 376,699 of record NW_011627660.1, on the reverse strand, counting down.
ATATTTTTTTTTATTATATTACCTTATAAATATATCTCTTTCGGAGATTATTTCGCCGGGACAATATGCGGTGCGACAATAAATAAATAAGTGAATACAGTCGTGTGATTTTCCCTTGTTCTTTGCTTTTTCTTCAATATAAGCACTGTCGTTTTCGATAATCGAATAATAATAATAATAATAATAATAATAGTAACGATATCTTAAAATTACGGTTTTAATTCGAGGAGAATATTGTATTACAATTTATAATAGTACCTTGTAGCTACAGCCTCTCTTCTACACCCTGCATACAAATTTACTACCACCTAGTGTCTAGGAAAAAAAAACGTTTAGAATTGTAGCTATGCGTTTCTTTTTTTCTCGTTTTCTTTTTATCTCATCTTCGCTACTTCGTTCTGTTCCAGATGAGGTAGATCCGAACTCGATCGCTGATACAGAAAAGTAGTCTCGCGCGACAAAAAAAATCATTATAAAAATTGCGTGAACTGTTGGCGACGTCGAGCGTTCTGCTCGCTGAAATTCTCGGAGATAGTTGACGGAACGGAATGGTATCCTGTTCTCCTTTATCCTTTTGAAAGATCGCGATGAAGAAATAAAAAGCGCTTCGCTCGTCATCGAGACGAAGGGACTGCCGGTTGTAGATCGACCTCCTCTTTAACAGTGAGACTGACTTGGATGGTTGCGTGCACATAAATCGTTATAATCTCGCCTATTTGACTGCGGATAAGTGTAGTGTATTATTTATTTCTTTTTTTTTCCTTTCTCGGACACGCCAGAGACATTACGAAAATAATATACCAATAGCTCTGTCTTCCCCGCGCTCGTCGGCGAACATCACTCGATTACATTACACATACATCATTAATAATAAGAATCGATCGTTGCTGTTGCGCTTAATAAGGGATTGTTATCGTCTATCACAAAGATCCGATAGATTTCTTACATGATTTCTTGGATAATCTCGGCTTCTTAAATTATGTCGCGAAAAAGGGACGGGAAGAGGGTCAAAATCGATGATCGCGGAATTACAATTGTTTATCGAAGCCGACGATCCTTTAATAATCGGTGAGGAAAGGAGAGAGGGAGAGAAATTCGTGGATTGTATTACAGGCGCGTTACAATTTCAGCGCAACACGATTGAGAGGGAGAAATACATTCATCAGCGTCTAAAAAGGGACGCGTGTTGAAGAGAGAAACATTAACATTATTAGGTGTCTGTATTATATGATAAATCGTGCATAGAACGCATGCTTGTCTTCTTTCACCACGGAAGGGAACGTACCCTTTCCTTTACATTACATCGCGAAATTATGTCCGTGACACCGTATATGTATATGTCTGTGTATGTGTGTATGTGTGTGTGTGTCTGTGTGTGTGTATCGTATATTTACATACATCTGACAAAAATAGCTTAACGATAATTGCACTCGCATTAATGCACCACACGCTTGTCGGTCGTTTACGCCCACGTACGAGCAAAGAGGACAGGAAAAAAAAAAAGAACGCAACTTCCTCGTCCTCGACACAATTATATATATCACAAAAGTTAAGAGAGAACTTGGATGGTGTGATAAAAAAAAGAAGCAAAGTATTAGCCGAATACTTCTAGAGACGCATTTACATTACGCCTCGCTCCATCCCGTGCCATCACGTGCTCCATGACAAAGCTGTCGCAAGGGTGCAAACTCACTATACCCGTTACCATTAAATAAATCCCGCGAGCGCTCTCAGTTTAGCTCAGCTCTGAGAATTTCCGCGTCGTAAAGGATCGAAAAAAACATATCTGCATTTTATTGCAGTCTGCGACGAAGAGGGAGATTACATTGATTATGAGCGCAATCGAGAGCCTCTCGCGAAAGTGATGAAGAACGTAAAGATCGCAGAATGACGTCGATAATGAGAAAATGCAATGCCGTGTAAAAAAAAAGCCATCCGTTAGCGTATTCTCCTTGAGGTGTCTACAATTAGATTTTTAAGGCATAAAACTTAAGCTCAAGCCTTAAACCGTAAGAAATAGACCAATCATAGTCAGTTGATTAATCGACTATAATCCGAGGGGATAATCACTTACTAATGTAATCGTGGGACGTTCAGAGTTCCTGACTTCATATATAGTGAAAATAATTATTTGTTATCAGATGAAATCAAATGAAATTATGTAATCTGTGGATTACCTCCTTTCTATATCGGTCAATTTCTTACGGCATGAAGCTTAAAGTTTAAGTTTAATGTCTTGAAATTTCATTGTAGACATCGCTTTACAGAAATTTAATACTAAAGGTAGTAATTAACTACTTATTTTGAGTTTTAAAAGATATTGCTCTGTGCTTTCAATACTCAAAATAAGTAATCGATCATTACACTTTTCAGTATTAAATTAGATTTCAGTAAAAGTCGCCCGAAGTCATTCGCGATTAGTCGGGCTTTATCGCAATTACAAATTAGTAACAATGACTATCTCATAATCATACAAGAGAAGTCTTATAAAATAGATTTACAAAGAGACATACAATATTTGTATAAATTGGACAGAAAAAAAGAGCGTAGAAAATAACGTAATATAAGACGCGCGAGAAAATCGAGTTAGGTTTAACAAAAAAAAGATGAAACAAATCGCGAAAATTTTTCGAAAAAAATCAATGATGACGACGCGCGAGCGCGAAACTCTGACAGTTTCTTCCTCGTTTCCTCTTTTACTCTTCTTTCCCTCCTCTCAGAAACACATTAAGTGGGTTTCATCGTTCGCTCGTAATCTGAAGAAGTGAGGATGAAGAAAGTCCGAGGCTCGCTGGAAGAAGGCCGAGGCTTCTCGAATCGCTCGATAGTCGCCGGGCATCAGCAGTAAAAGGAGCGTATCGGGGATAAATTAATCTAAATTAGACGCACGCGAGAGAAATGGTCGACGAACTATACACTGTATGCGCACGATAGAACAGTGATCGTTCAAATCACTCTACTTCTCTGTCGCGGAATAGGTCCTCATGAATTTTCCTCGCTTCGATAAGATCGCGCACGAGTAAGACTGGCCGCCGTAACGCACCGAGAATGCTCTGGAGAGACAATTTCCTCACTTGATCGGGGGTCAAGCGTGCCTTCCGGCGAGATGCGCACGGGAAATCCTGAACTCCTCGGTTTCATGACGCTAGAACTCGGTCCGAACTCTCATCTTTTGCACTTGGAGATCGGACAATATTACAGTAGAATCCACAATTTATGGTATTAATGCCCGTCTTCTATAGATTAATAATTAAATAATTTTAATCTCGGTTTAACTTACTAATTGGTTTAACTAATCTTGGTTAACTTACTCTTTATCTTTTTCTAACGAGGAAAGGCTCGTAAACGAACATTTCAGATAAAAATAAATAAAATAAGTTTTTTTAGCACTATAAACTCGAGTGTAATTATATTCAGAAAAACACACTCTATAATCCTGCCAAGTTTCATTGAAACGGTGAAAACTACTTCCGAGCTTTTCCTTGTAAGAATTATGTTTATTTCTACCAATATGTAAATTAGCTTTTATCTTAGTTTAACTTTGCTCCTTATTTTCTTCCAAGTTTTAAAAATTATGTCCATTTCCAATGCAGATAAGCTTTAATCTCGGTTAACTTAACTTGCTTAATTTAACTTGCTCTTTACCTATTTCTAGAAATCAGAAAAAGATAAAGGATAAGTTAACCAAGATTAGTTAATACACATTGATAGAAATGGACATAATTTATTTTAATCTCGATTTAATTTGCTTTTAATCCTTTTCTCTATAATATCTATTTCCATAAATGTAGATTAACTGTTGCTTCGGTTTAACTTATTCTTATAATTCTTCTTATAATTCTCAGAATTAAAAGAAGATAAGAAGCAAATTAAATCGAGATTAAAATAAATTATGTCCATTTCTGTCAATGTATATAGATTAACTAATCTTGGTTAACTTACTCTTTATCTTTTTCTGATTTCTAGAAACAGGTAAAGAGTAAGTTAAACCAATAAAAGCTAATCAACATATCGGTAGAAAAAGAGACAAAGAAAATTAAAGAAACAAATTAAGAACAAATTAAATCAAGATTAAATTAATCTGCATTGGTAGAGATGAACATACAATATAGCTTGTATCCGAGATCTTGTTACGAGTTCTAGCGACGAGTTCCGTAGATACGAACCTGTGCACTCTTATCGCGAACAGAAATATTCTTATCAGCTAACAGAGAGATTTCTTACAAATACGAATACTTGTATAAGCCGCGATCATCTTTACACTCGCTCGAAGCCGCATGTCCAATCGTCTTCTCGAGATTAGTAAATTGATAATCTGAACTAAACACTTTTTAAGTATTCGTTGCCTCTTTCTCAAGATCTTCGAGGATCGTCCTGGTTGGCGCGACCACACGATCCTCGCTACGAGCTCGTAAGATTGCGGCAAGTTTTTCTCTTCGTTGAATTTTCAGATTGAATGCGACTTGAATAGAAACACTAAAGTACAAATTATTCTGAGAAAGTGGCGAGAGGCTTCTCCGTGTAATTCGTTCGAACATTCATTTTAATATCTATTCATTATCGAATCATTATCATGCATATATATGTATGTGACATTAAATTAAATAATTTATAAAAATTAACTATTTACATCGACAGGACATGCAGCGCTTGTGACACACATATATATATGCCATATACATATTTATATAAATGTATATGTCATATATATTGTATATAATTTAATGCACTTATCTTATATATACCTAAGCACATGCTTGCTCTGAGAAAAAGAGGAAAGAAACAATTAAAAGAACTGGCGGTGCTCTCTCCTTGCGGATAATATAGTACTATGCCCTTACTTCAATATTAATAATTATAACATTTATGCATATCCGTTATACATAAGAGCCGCTGGAATTCTTTTGTTTTCATCGATGAAAGCGTTCTTGCATTCGTTTTCTGTAAAAGTGAAGGGTATTTTGGCATTATGCGATCACGATCACTGTACGCTGTTACCCATATCTGTGTGTGTGTGTAATCAGGAACATGGAAAAAAAAGAGGAAAACAAATAAATATCTAAAATAAACATCGGTTACAATCAAATAAAATTTCATATTTCGTGAAATCAGCGTGTGATATAAACGATACGGCGCGGTAATCGCAACTGAGAACATCTCAAATAATTAAACTCGCCATGCAAAAGGATGCGTTTGATCATACGTTAAAAAGAAACGTCGCGAGGTTTGTTCGCTTTTTTTTCTTTGTTTTCATTCGCTTATTTCCTCTTTCATGAAATTGCGCGAGAAGCTTTGTGCCAAAAATAGTAGACGTAACAAAAATCGACCCACTTACTCTAAAGCGTAGCGCTGCCTGGGGGAGAGCCGTCACCCCTTTTGTAATGCAAAACCGAACAAACCCACACAACGACATACAATGTAGGCTTTTTAATTAAGTGAATCTAAAAAAAGAAAAACAAGATGATTGTATACATGTATGTACATATATAAGACGAAGTTTGCGAAAAAAAAAAAAAGAAAAAGAGAGACGACGGTGACTTTATAACTGGCGCGGTTCGTAGTCGGATGGAGATAGAAGGGAGAAATTACTCCTTACCACGATTGCCGGTTCTGATGGCATTGACGTTACTCAAGTGATGCTGACCGGCCCGAATCGGCTTCGCGATCTGCGCGCTTGGTCCACGACGCGCCAGATTCTTTTGCCTGACTGCCTCCTTGATTCGGTCCACCTCGTATTGGTAGCGTTTACGATCTCGCATCGCACCTTCCTTAGCGTCGCGAAGCGCCGTCTCTAGGGCCTTGACGCGCTCCATTGTCGCCCGTAATCGTTTCTCCAGTTTAGGCAGCTCGCAGCGGAGATCTGCGTTATCTCTGACGAGTTGTTTATGCACCTATAATATAAATATGTATTATGTATGTGTGTGTGTGTGTGTTACACAGAATTAATAGTGTACTATAATACAAAATATAAATTAATAGCATATTAACATGTTCCATAGCTGAGCTAATTTTAAATGACTTGACACTGCGACTTGTGACATGTTTTGTGTCCGTTATATTTGTTAAATAGCATGTACTTAGTGGTTAAAAAAATTATTATTAAAAAAGGCTTAATATATCAATATTGCATCATATGCCATATAATTATGTATCCATATATAACAAAAAATTATTTTTTAATTACGTTTTTTTATACCCAGAACATTAAACGGTCTGAAAAATCCAATGAGCATCACCAGTATGGGACAAGTTAATAGAGTATAATAATAATATGAATATAAATAAAAATAACAAGGGAAAATTATGATTATAAATTGTTTATGATTAATGTGATGTATTAAGAAAATATATCGTATATAGAAAATATATCGTTAAAGAAATGTAAATTGAGGTGTGATATGCACACATACAAGCTGTACCTTTGTCAACTGGTCCAGATTGTTTTCCAAGAAGGATATTTTCTGTTTCTGTGCGAGAGAACCGCCGTCATCCTCGTTGTCCTCTGCATTGATAGTCTTCTTTATTCTAGCCTGCAGATCCTGGACGAATAATTTGCGTAAATTGTGCAAAGTCTGCAGTTCTTTGGCTACTGTATCTTCCAAACCTTTGAGATCTTTCCTTGCCTGCAAGATCGATTCGACGTGATCACAAATTTATTTTACACGATCAGAGAAATTAATTAATAGATCCGTGTACATTAATAGATTACTGATGAGTAATCTATTAATTTACACGGTTGAATTTGTTCAACGTACTTGTTCTCGGCGCTCATTCAACAACATAAGCTCCTGCAGCTTAACTGATTTGTTAGCCTCCTCTTGCTTCAATCGTTCGTAATCGGCCTGCATCTGCTGATGTGCCAGAGTAAACTTCTGATTAAGGTCTTTAAGCTCGCTGATCAACTCCTGCTTCTCAGACAGTTCATCCCTCAACGCAGCAACCTTTAGTATTAAATCCAACGTTAGAAAATTTTAAATATTTATCCAAAATTTAAAATTCAATCAATACGGAATGTATTCTATAAATAAATAACCTGTTTTTGATGTGCATCCCTCAGCTGATCCATCTGCTCCTCTAAAGCCACCCGCATCTTTGTCGCCGCCTCTTTCTCCTCGGCTTTCTCCTTGTTGGTAACCGCCTGCACCTGTTCGGCGGCCTTCAACTTGGCACATTCCTCGCGCAATGCATCCACGTCTTCTTCTAAGGCTCGTTTGCGCGTTTCAGCCTCTTTCATGGATTCCGTCAGCGTTTGCATACGAGCTTCGTGTTGCGAGATCAACAATCGGCATTCGGCCAAGTCTTTCTCGTATTCGGAAACCTAGACATTTACACAAAACGAAAATTGATTGAAGAAAAGCGACGTGCAAAAGTTCTGATTAATGCGATGACGTGAAACGGAGCCGCCGACTACTTACTTTCTTATTGCAGTCTACTTGGAAGCTTTCCAATCCCTGACATCGCTGGACCAAATTCTTCACTTCGGACTTCATCTTGCTGATAAACAACCGCGCCACCGTGAACTCCTCCTCCAGTTTACCATTGCTCTCCGGCGGAGCGATCTTAAATTAAGATCATAATTGACAACCAAGTTTATATTAAATAAATAAAAAGTAATTTCTAATCTTTATATTTTTCTATTTAGATATTTGATATGTCTTTACTTTTAGATTTTCGTTAGACTCGCCACCGATAGCTACGCCAATTTCTCCTAGGTCTTTCAGGAAATTTGCTAACATCTCCGCGATGCGTTTTCTTTGATGGGCTGACATATCACGTAACTGTTGCAACTCAGATGCAGTGTTGTTTAGAGTTACTTGTTTAGCCAGGAGCTCCTCTGTCATTGATTCCTGCTCCTTGTTCTTCAGCTCGACCTAAAGTTAGAATAGCAAGAATAAAAAATTATCCGTTTTTTTTTTAAGAGTAGTCTTTTCCTGTTGTTAGTAGTTACCTCTTGTGATTTTTGGTCGTAATTGACCGCAAGCTCTTCCAGCGCTTGCAGCACCTCTTTCACTTCCTCTTTAGCACTCTCGTTCTCTTGTTGTATTCGATTCATCTCTTGCTGCAATTGCTCATAATCTCGCCTTGCGCTGGCGATAAGTTCCTCCTGTTCCTCCATCTGCTCCTTCAGCTTCTCAACGTACTGCGACTGCTGATTAATTTCCTCATCCTTGTCATCCAACTGTTGGTACAGCCTCTCGCGTTCCTCCTCGAGCTTCTGCCTCTCTTCGTTCGAAAGGGAACCGATCATGAGACCACCGCCGGGAGTAGCAGGCATCGGACTGTCATCCAGCTTGCCTATAAAACAGAGATTTTTATAGTGAATCCATGATTTTCAAAAGTAATATATCTAATCTTGTAACATCAAATTTAAGATACAATAATACGTAAAATAATAAAACTTCAAAGAAATAAATCATAAAAATAATAAAAAATATCAATAGTAAATAATCTTGTAAAAAAAATGTTTTACCACATACATGCGCTTTTACCGGATAAGAATTTTATTAATTATTTTATTTGCCTATCTGTCTATCAATCGTCTTATCGTTTTAATATAAAAGACAGGATGCGTTTATACTGTCTTCACGCGTTTATACTACCTTCAATAGATACGTTAATCGGTGTAGTGACATCAGGTCCTTCAATCAAGTTGACCTGCTCTTCTGGTTTGACAGTCTCACCCTGCCGCCAACGCGACAATTCCGCCTCCAATTTGTCCACCTTGCCCTTCCATCTTGCCACTTTCTCTTTCTCGCGTTCGTAGCGACGTTTCCATTCTTCGGCTGTTAGCTCCTCGTTCACGCACACGACGTTCTTGATAGTTTTAGCGCGTTTTCCTGTGATAAACATATTTCATAAAATCTGTGAAAAACAAAGTACACAACATTTACATAAAAAAAAATATAGTATAGATCTACCGAAATCTAAAGTTGATTTTGTTTCAGATTCGTTAAAGCTAGCAGGAGAGCAACAGATGATAATTGTAGTTCTGGCATTGCCACCTAAGGATTCTTGCAGAATTCTCGTTAGCTTTGAGTCACGATAAGGAATGTGAGTCTTATTGCCGTCAGCCAAGGCCGAAATTACGTTACCAAGTGCAGACAGAGACTTGTTGATGTTCTTTGCTTCGTCTAATACCGTTCCTTCTGCACCGGTTTTAGAAACCTAACGAAATATAGGAATATAATTAATAATAATGAAATCTAGAAGGAGAACTTATTTTTAAATATAAATTTACCTTTTCAGAACCGGCTAAATCAACGAGATACAACTTGCCGGAGAGCTTTTTTTGATTCTCCAAATTCTCTTGTTTAACGTTTATGAGGAAAACAGAATGAGAACGTGAGCTGTGCTCGTTCATGTTGGTCACGGCGATGTGCCGGTTTGACTTGCCCTCCTCTATCACCTCGAACACCTCCTCAGGACTAGAAACAAACCGCTCGGTCGCGCCCTTCACGAACGGCACCCGGTTCTTGTCTTCATGTACGCTTAAGTTAACCTTAGATACTGAAATAAAAATTGGAGATTTATTTTGAGAGATGTATTGATTTTACGAAAATTGTAGTTAATAAATAAATCTAAAGTCCAAGACTTACCATCAAGAAGATCCCTGATTTTATCCATGTAAATCTCAAAGTAAGATACTTTGATATGGAATTCCAGGTTCTCTTCCATACCATAAATATGGTTAAAGATGTCATTGACGATTCTCGGGATAATGCCCTGTTTGTTAGGATCGCCGATGACTCCTTCCATTGTGTGCGTTTTACCTGTGTTTTATATGACGTATTTAAATATAAAGCATAAACTATGATTTTTATTCTACAAAATATCTCAAATTGAAAAAAATTCCTTAATTTCTCAGATATTCTCCATACTTTTGTTTCTCAAAATTGAAGCAGTTTTAGCTAAAGGTAGAATCCAATGATTTAAGCAAAACTAGAAATTTCGGACAAAACTCGTGTAATACTCGCGAAATAAACTAATTGCGTTCTCTGGGATAAGTACCTACAACAATTGGCGCATTCAGCGGACTTAACAGTTACCGCGTTCAGTAAAACCGAAACTTTTTTTACAACTTGAAAAGTTGAAAGGTTCTTTAAAGTCGGTTCTATATTAGTTGCAAGCTGATCGCAAGTTTGTTGTGACAATCAATATACAGTATTGATTTCAAAATGCAAGCTTCAAATTGGCTGTCGCAACAAACTTGAGATTGGCTTGCAACTAATGTAGAATTGGTTTAATATGATTGGTTTAGATTCAGTGAGGAACTAAGAGCAAACCAATCATGTTAAGCGGGTTGTACATTATATAGCAAGTTTATTGCGACAGCCAATATGAAGCGTTGATTTCAAAATGCAAGATTCAAATTGACTGTCGCAACAAACTTGCGATCAGCTTGCAACTAATGTAGAATCGGGTTTAAAAAATTTTACGACGAATTTTGCAAAGCTGCTTTTGCTGAACGGATCCAATTTGGTGCAATTGAGTGCAAATCGGTTTATATTATTTTCACAGTGTTAATAAATAATTCAATCCTTTTAAGATAATGAAGTAACCGTGATAATAAAGTATAATTAAAGGATTAAATTATTTATCAACACTAAGGGCTGATTTCACCAACACCGACTAACTCTAATCGGAATTAACTGTCAACCGTAATTGGTCAATTCTACTAAATAGCAAATGCGATTGGTTAATTAACGACCCATTAAGGCTGCGTCCCACTTAACGCTCATAACGCTGGAATTATTCATTCTTGTTGTTTATCAAATATTAAACAAGGACAACGTATGAGCGTTACGCAGCCTAAGTTAACTGAGGTCTATTTTCTGTGGCTGAACTAGTGTACACTTTTGAAACTTGAAGTGAGATAGGTATATATTTGATATTTGTGAAAGTGAGAAAGAGAGTGCTTGTGCAGTCTAATGCAGGAACAGATCACTGGTATTGATGAAACGGTCCTAAAAATATATGAATTGATTTGCATTCAGTGTGCACTGGTGTTGTACTAATGTGTTTTCTCAATGGAAAATATTATAAATTTTTGAAGAGACAACAGTTTTCTGCTAAAATACAATATTTTGAGAATTTTATAGTGTTTTTTTCACTGGCAGAACTGTGCACTCAGTGCATATTAAAGCTGTTGTACTAACCTAATTTGAATATAAAAGTAGATATCTCAATTAATAAAATGTAAATAGCACAAATAAAATTGAGGATTCGTGATTTAATTCGTTTCTATATTTTTATTAAACGTACATCTTTATCGTCGATTTATTGTGTCAATTTACAACGGCTTTAAAGTGCACTGAGTGAGCACCAGCACTTTGCCAGTGAAAAACACTATTTTGCTAAGTTTTTCTAGATACACATATAACAAATACCTTGTTCTATAATAATTATTTTGAATAAATTTTACCTGACGATGTTTGACCATATGCAAAAATGGTTCCGTTATATCCTGCCAAAACATCCGTGACGATAGATTTTGCAGCTTCATTGTAGACTTTGTCTTGTGTAGCATTCGGTTTAAATACTTTGTCAAAGAGGTATACTTTGCCCTACAATTGATACATTATATAACAAAAAATTCATGTTTCGAAAACGCTAAGCCTTCAATAAAGATAAATCCTCTTATTGCCATAACCATAATAAATTTTCTAGTAATACACTTTATTATACATTCTAGAATCTAGAAGAAAATACATGCAAAATTTCAATAACACGAAACGTATTAAATTTCATAGAGTTACTGTTGCATTTATCGTACGTACATATTTTTCATCATTTGAATTCCTGATGCTACAATGAAAAAAGAATCCAGTAATAATCAGTTCAGTGAAATAATTTCAATTAAATATTCGGTTAATATAATAAAAAATATTACTTTTCTAAATATTTAGTAAGTATCCAACATAATAATCAAATAATTGTGGAGTAATAATTATTAAATCTTTAGAAAAGTAACATTTTTTTATATAATATTTTTGAGACTTTCACAGCCTATTTTACTCAATATTTGATAAGTATTACTAGACTTTTTTTTCAGTACATTTCTATCAGATTAATTTCAATCAGTTCAACTTATTTACCTTTTTCTAATTTTTGAGACTGGGAAAAGATGAAGAGTTGTGTGTGTGAACTCAGATTAAAGTAAATCTACATAAAAGTTGCTAACTGGTACATAAATTAAATAATGATAATAAGTGAAAATGTTCAACAGAAATAAGCAAAGAAGACCATATTCGGTCAAAGCAAGTTCTGATGTTTAATATACAATTTTGTGAATTAAGAAGTTTTTTTTTAAGAATATTTAAAAACAGTATTATTACATTGTCAATTCAATTTATGACGTTACAGTTGGGTCGCACAAAACTGGAAATCAAATCAGGTATATCAAATAAAATACAAAAAATTTTTGAATATTATCGAATGTCAGGAAAAATTATGAAATATTGTTATTGGAAATCAGGGAAAAAAGTTATTCTCACAAAAATATCATTAAACGAAAACCCATTTTCAGGTACGACCTTCTTCGCTTATTTCTGGTACAGTTAAATGCAGAATGGATTTGGAGAATCTTTCGAAACATGTGTGTTATGAATCATAGTCCCATTATGGATCTATGTACACATCTATATAGATAAACATACATCTATATACAATATATGCAACAATAACGGAAAAACAAGAAAGGATCCGAATAGATGAAACCAAGAATGGTCCACGTTCACGTAGGCGTGAAGCGCTCCACGTACCCCGATGGAGATGCAGTTCTCGTCGCCGCCGGACGGGAACTTGACGATGAACTTGGAACCGGCCTTCTCCTCGGAATCGTTGAGTGGCCGGAACCTGCAGACCACCTTGATGCTGTCCTCGGCGGCGATCTCTCGCTCCCTCGGCGTCTCCATTGCCATTGCGAGTGGAAGCGACGGTCACGACGGCGATGACGAAGGAGGCGCGCGTGCGCACGCCTTTGTGTGTGTGCGTGTACGTGTATGTGGTTGTGTATACGTGTATACCTAGCACTCGATCGGCACGGCCGATACTCCTCTTTGCCTCCTCCACCACCACCACCTCCTCCTTTTCTTAGGCTGTTCTCCAACTATCCTCAGCTGCGATTGTACGTGGAGTGAGGCATTGGCGACGGGATGGCATAGGCGCGTACCGCATGAAAGGACCGTCGTGAGTCGTCTACCTATATCTGTCTCCTACTCTCTTTCCCCTCCTTCCTCACGCCTCTCTCACCACGCTTCGCTCCGACAAACAGGCTCCGTCTGTCACCGTTCTCCTCAAGCAGCAAGATGGCGGCTGATAAGTGGCTGGCTGTGTCAGTTGTGTCTGACTGACCTTATCCTGGACTACGAGGTCTACTTAAAGAATGATCCTCGCGGCAGACGTGACAGGCGACGACGCTTCGGCAGGACCCGCCCGCGCGCTCGTTCGCACCTATCTCTCTCTCTCTCTCTCCCTCCCACTCTTTTTTTTTCCTCTCTTTCTCTTCCCCTCCCTCTCACTCACCCTCTTGTTCGATTCGAAAATCACCGAGAGCCCCCGCGTACCTCTCTCTTTCGTTGCAGGCCGCGAGAACGGAGGCGATTTGCGCGGCGGTGACGGCTACACGGCCTACCTCTTCGGAGTAATTCGGAGAAACTTTAGCGAGCGATTCCCCGCGCGCGCGCGCAATCGATGACGAGTCGCGGAGACGTGACGGCGACGTTGCGCGCTACATACGCCGCACACCTACACCTACACTTTTATTATTATCATTATAGCTGGTCTTATAGCATTAGCGGCACACGGTTGCCTCACCTTTTCAGGTGCAGCCGTCTGTGATCTTCCTGTTTTTTGTAATCACTCTTATATTTATGATTCAATAAAGATTTATTATTATTATTACTATTATTAATGATATAGATCTGAGCTAATTATAAAATTATCGTTGCTGCCTCTCGAGGTGCAGCTCCAGTCTGTATAATCGCTCTTATCGTTCATATAGTACATGAATTCCAGCAATGTTGCGGCGATCTTTTAGCAACATTGGAATGTTTCAACAATATTGTAGCAACATCACAACGCTCCAACAATATTACAATAGTATTGTAACGTCCCAACAATATTGCAATGTTTAACAACATTGTACCAGCATTGCAACGTTCCAACAATTTTGGAGTAACATAGCGACTGTTACTCTGTGCTATATAGATATACTTGTACCTTAATAAAGTTATTATGATTTGTTATCTTCATATAAACTCTCATGCCTACATCTACACCCACGGTGGGATGTGGGACGCAAACGCCAGCGAAGCACACTCCTCCTCTTCGATGACAAAAATAAGAACGCTGAGGTGTGGACTTTGTCATCTCATCGCAGTTAATCTGCTTCGCGTGTGACTCTCACCCGACTCGTTGCCGCAACGTCACAATCATTCTCGCTGACAATATAAACAATCAAAGAGATCGATACGCCTTTGCACTCTGAAATCAATATAACGCGAACACTGTTATTAGGTCGCAAAAGAGAACTTTAAAAGTTCGGAAAATGTCAGGTATGTCTGGAATGACAAAGTTTCTCGGAGCTTCATTTTCATCCGTTGTCCTTTTCATATTTGCTTCTCGTTTGATAATTTTAATAACGCCTTTTCTGCACTCAGTCTCTTCTCGAGATTCACCTACTTCAGTTCAAAATTTGAATTTAAAATTTCGAATGCGCGAGATACAGAATACAGGAATGCAGGAAAATTACATTCGGGAAGGCGATATATCGATACATCGATTTGCCGAAGCGCTGCAATATAAATGAGTACACTTGGACATTGATAAAATTTTATGAAAGATAAAAAATTTAATACGATACAAAAGGTACTTTCGATGTACATTATAAATTAACATATAACATATAAAACTTATCCTAGATGTATCCACTGGATATGAACACTATGAACGATTCACCGGGTATTCACAAATATGGTTGCCAGCCACAGTAAACTCGGCATAGATTCGCAGGATCTCGCGCTTCCTGCAGAAGTCTCTCGACCTGTCCGGGAACACTGGACACCAGACCATCCTCGGTGCCTTGCAACTTCTGTTCGATCCTCAAAAGAGCTCTCTTGGCAATCGTGTTAGTTTCTACACGTGCTAAAGAAAGTAAAACTTAATGGATTAATTCGCGTCATAATTAATTAAGATAGTCTTGCGAGTTAATTCATTGCTTTTTCAACCGTGATTAATTCCTCTTACCTCGTCCACTATTTTCTGAGAAACGCTTTACTACATCGCTCTGCATCTTGCAGGCCTTCTCCGGCGTGATCGCCCACGTGAAGAGTGGATCGTATAGCAAAACCTGAAGGAGAGTGATGATAATCTGCCTCTGATCGCGCAGCATTGTCATAGTCACTTCGCAACTACGCCTCATAGTACCCTCGATGCCCGAGGCACCCATGGCGACTTCGATATCCCTGGTTAATCTACAATGAAGTGGACAACGAGTTAATAAGGACGATTTGAATGAAAAAAATTATAAATTTTGAGAAGATTAGACAGATTAGAACCTCATATTTGATTTGGGATATTTGATTTCTAATAAAATAATTTAAATAATTTCTACCAATATAGATTAACTAATCTTGGTACAACATCATTCTTCATCTTTTTCTAGTTCTAAAAATTAAAAAATGATAAAGAGTATAAATTGAGCCGAGATTAGTTAATTTACACTAGTAGAAACGGATATAAGAAGCGTCAAATACGGTCAAAGCTGATGTCTAACATTTCTATGTAAAATTTAAATACATCTTTCAGGTAAATGAACTACGCGCCGATTACGTACTTGAAACGCAGTCAATAATATAAATTCAAACTGAAATAACACAATCTGTATTGACCATCAATTCAATAAACATGCTCTTAACCATCTTAAAATTACATAGAAATATTATTAGGCACCAAAATCTGAAAAGAACTGACTGAATTTGGCGCTTCTTACTTATTTGTATTATTCGCATTACGGTCTCATTTAACTTATTATTAGGTATAAAATAATCCTTTAATGCTTTTCGAAGGCGAATTAATTCGTACGATAATATCACCTAAAAGGAATTGTCTCGGGAACGGGTAAGACCTTGCCCTGTTCAAAAGCTACACCAAAATCAATGTGAACAACTTCAGCGGTGTGTTCGTCTATAAGGATGTTGCTCAGATGTCTGTCGCCGAGGCCCAGAATGTAACCCGCGATAGACGTGGTGGCGACGCTGCGTGTGTATGTAAGAGTCCTCTCGACCCAGGTTTCAGGTGATCGATACTTCTCCTCGAAAAAATGATGGAACGCTGGCTTCATACGTTTGCAGCAATCAAGAAAGACTCTCAATTTCATCTATACAGACGGAAAGATCGATAAAAGATAAAGAGCTAAAGGTTCAAAAATAAAATTTCGAAAATTGATATCTAAAAGTTCAACTTTAATCTGTAATTATAATAAAATTTTAATTAAAATATTAATACTTTCTTAGAGAAATTATTAATGTTAAAATTATATTTATACAATTCGGTAAAACCTTTCAGCTCACTATCTTACTCTCTTACTCTCTTATGTTTTACTCTTTTACTCTTTTGTTTATCCAATAAGTAAATTACCATTTATAAAGATAAAGATAGAACAACCGGCCCTTAATCTCTTTAAAAATATTGAACTTTCAAACGTTAAAGTAAATATTAAATCAAAAGATTTAAGAAAAATGTTTATTAAAATTATATTTTACAAAATATATTGTAAATAAAATTTATATTTTGATAAAAGCCTAGCATAATTAGTAATGGATTGGGAATAACGGAGAAATTTTTAGCTATCATTTACCTCGTTTGATTCTTGCGCGACGTTCTTCATCTTATCTCTTGCCGCTTCCGCAGACAGGCCACGCGGATAATATTTCTTGTGCATACCTGGCTTGTCAGAACTGCCTACCAAGGTTACCGTGATGGGTACCGTGTTGTCGCACCACTCTAGTACGCCCGATCTCTGCGTCAGCGGCACTACTTTGTACGTTCTGATACGTAGATTCCGCCGTTGCGTCTCCTTACACGTGCACAGCAGAGTATTCATCACAGTGAACACTTGTTGCATCACTGCGTCCTGCCGAAGGTCATCTTTCCCCTTGACCAATTGCCGGCGTTGCACGCCATTGGTGCCGATGCAGATAATCTTTTTAGGCATGTTCACGCCACCGACGAATTCGCAGGAATCCTGATATGACCTTACGCCGACTATGTCGTCGTAATTGCCCGACGGTCTCACAGGTAGACTCATAGTTGGTAGAAGAACATTGTCCAAGTTCTTGATCTACAAAATCGATTGGAATCGATTAGATATGGAATCAGATTTTGCATCGTGATCTATAGTTATTATTCTTCCCAAAGAATTTTTATATTCTTTTGATTTATATTCTTCAGAGCTTAAATTATTTATACTGCTTTTCGAAAGCAGTGTAAATAATTTGAACGGATAGGATCTTGCCCTGTTCAAAAGCCACACCAAAATCAATGTGAACAACTTCAGCAGTGTGTTCTATAAGAATGTTGTTCAAGTGTCTAAACAATAATTTAAAAAATACCTTGGATATTGGCTGCTCTCGTGGTATCGCATAGCGTCTATTGGAATAGCACTTGCCCTTGGGTTGCCAATAGGCAAGACTCAACAATGCCCGCGATAAGTTTTCCATTTCGTGAATGATTGTTCGCACGGAAGAGTCAGCTAACCGGCTAAGAAGCTTCTTGGCGCCTAATACGCGACACTCTTCCTTCTTCGCACCTGTCGAATCCGATTCGTACTCGTCGTCGCTGTGCAAGTTCTTCAGCGCCAGAACCACAGGCAATGTGTGATATGGATGTTCCAGAATGCATCGTTCGAGGATCCGGAAGATTCGTGCGGAGAAGCCATACTGCTGTCTGATATCATTGCTTATGTGAGCAGCCAACTGAGGCACCAGCGGCACAAACTTGAACGAGGGTATAGTATCCAGCTCGTCCAGTAGTTGCTCGTTCACCTCATCGTCGCACATATTGTCTAGCCAGAGTGCCACCAGTCGGAAGATTAGCAGGTTGTACTTCTCACTGCTGCGCAGCGTCCTTAGATAGTATTTCAAAGCTTGCGCGAGATAATTACGCTTCTCCTGTTCGATGTTCTTCAGCTCGGCCGCGTCATTCGTCGATTGCTTTTGACTGATTATCACGGCGCGCTTGAAGTACTGATTGCTCATCATCTTCGCGTGGTCTACTTTATCTGTACTGCTACAAGCGTATTCCTTCAGTGCTTCATATGTTGGCGAATTCATGTACGTGCTGATTTGTTGGTATTGTGTATCAGCAAAACGCGCCAGTGCAGCCTATAATGAAAAACATAAAATATACCAAAATAAATAAAATTCTTTCTACTGAGTTAATTAATTGAGAAGATAAATGCACACAAAACAAAAATAAAACTGAAAATTTAAGTAGAATAACTTCAAAAATACATTTGTAATGTTGATAATTTCAATAGAACGGAGTTTAAAATTTTCGGAAGTATAAAAATAGACAATAGTAAATGCAAATTTAAAAAATGAAGAGAAAATAAAACTTATAGATAATACAATGAATATATAACAGCAAAATATAAATGAGCGTTAGGAATCAACACTCGTTCAGTTATCACAGATTATAGTGAATTGCAATCATGACTTTGAATGTGAGAATTCTGAGAGAAATTATAATAAGCAAATTATATGTCGGATATATATGTCGGAGATGCTCTAAATCCAATGATCTTAATATGCAAACTGACACTGAGGCATTAAATGGTTACATAAAAATTCTCAACAAGTTATATGTTTAGTTTTATCATTAACCGATATGCTTTGTTTGCGCGACACATCTCTTTTTGTATTCAACAATTATTATGTTACTAACATCAATATGAACATGATTCTCTTTTATGTTACTTAAATTATTTTTTAATCTAACTTTGACATTGTGATTTTTTAATGGATTGACGATGCTTGGATCCGCATGCATGGATCGTTGTTAGAGATGGGGTGAGTTTCTGGCTAGCATTAATTACACAAATTATAGTAATCTTCATATTGGAGGTCAGAACTATGATTGTTCGAGACGCAGTTCGACAGATTTTATAGTGCAATAAGCGGTAATTTTTTATTGCTTTATGGCTCAAAAAGTGAGCCAAAACGTACAAATTGAATTTGTTATATATTATATATATAACAAATTATTATATAAAATTATTATATATATTATTATATTATATATATAACAGTTATTAGTTAGCATTGCGCAATATAATCCACCGTTGACTCCTAATGCCTATTTGTATTTTGCTTGTTATATTTTCATTATATTAATTTAAGGAGTCTATAAATTTTGTCTCTATATTTCTTTACTTGAATTCTTATAGGTAATAATGTAAGTCGATTTATACTGTAGTTGCATGCAATTTTTCAATACCGATACTTTGTATATATTTATCCTCCTACCTGTGTGTCATGTAAATTTTCGACAACATCGGATGTTTGCTCGTCGATAGCTTCGCTGATCTCAATGGACGCTAAGTAATACTTTTGTATTACTGCCTGAGGATTTTCGGATTTAGTTTCCGCCATCCAATCACCATAAACTCGCAGAGCCTTAGCTTTTAGACTTGGTTTTGGATCCTTCTTCTCGATTAGGCTCCGTAACAGATGACGCGCTATTACTTGCTCGCCTTTCATCCACGTCAAGAGTGATTCTTGATACAGCAGTTGGTTCTTCAGATTTGTGGACAAATTTTGATGCAACTCAAGAGGTCTCAACGCTCGGGTAGCCACTGAGAAATTACCCTGACTTTCCGCGACCTTTGCCAAGTCCAGGCAAGTATCAAAAAATGCTTTCTGCACGTCTGCATTCGTCCGCAGAGACTCACGGATGCGGAACATGGTGATACGCTGCGACAGGATCGGCTCCACGTGCTCGAACTGACCGATCAAACTGATATTGTGTTCGTTCCAGCGTCGCAAAATCTCCGGATACTTCTTTTCCGAAGAATTAGCTGCCCAGCTCAGTTGCTCAATTTCACGCAACATCCGCAGTTGTGATAGCTTTTGATTGACGATCTTGCTACTCTCAGAGCTGATCACTCGTAATTCGCGTATCACGCTCATGCGACCGCATTCAATCGCCCGATCAATACCTTGACGGTCGTTCTCGTGGAAGCATTTCAGTGCGTGGTAATGGTGAACATGGAACGCGTTCTCCAGTGACTCCATTCGTAACTGTTGAGATTGGAAATCATTATAATTGGTGACGGTGGCGTCATTGACAGGTAGATCCCATTTGCTGAGTCTCCAGGCGCACTCATAACTAAAGAAAGAAATTCGTTTATAAATTTTTATGCTTAACTACAACTGAATATGAGGCTATATAGCAAGTAATATAACATCTAATATTTATTAATATAATTCTACTACAATCATTCGATTTATCTAAAATGTTTCGACTTTTATTTAACCTTCTTTAGTTATTCTATTTAATATGTTTTCCTACTATACAACTATATCAATCAATTTGTTAAACATTAATTAGACATTAATTAAACATTAATTACGTTTATATTAATGCCATGAAATTTATATGAAGTGAATATAATATAACATACAAGTTTGGAAACTCGGATTCACATATGGATTCACACATTAATAAGTGCATAAAATTGATAATGCTAATTGTCACCAAATTTACTAACAACCAAATTTAATAACATTAATATAAGCGTATGTAGTCATTGTTTAACAATTAATTAATATAATCATATAATAAGGAAACATATTAGGTAGAATAATTGAAGACTGAGTAAAAGTCGGAACGTTTTTTAGATAAATCGAATGATTATAATAGAATTGTATTAATAAATATTAGATGTTATATTGTTCGTTTACATACCTCATTATTTATTTATAGTTTAGCAAATCACACGAGCTTTTTGTAAAATTCATATTTTATGTTCAAGTTATTAAATGAACTAATATACTTACTTTTTTATCTGCAAATTCTTAATAATTATAATATATATTATATATACATAATTCACCTAAATTTATCGTCTAGGCTACCACTCAGAAATTGCCACTGGAGAAATTGCAGTCCTGAGCGATGTAGCGCGTTTGCCATCTCCATCCTAGCGTTTGCTAACAGCGAGTAATTGTGATGGGACAACTCGATGTCCAGCGCGAGCATGACCTCATCCCAGCGATTGGTACGGGCGTAATATTGCACACGAGAATCATGATCAAGCACGTGCGACAATCCAACTCCGGCGTCCGGATCGCTAATGTTCAAGTAGGTATCCAGCATGATGTTTTGCAGCACTCGGCCGATTTCTGGCTGGCGTTCATAAATGTAGTTGATTCTTGGATCACTGCTGAAATCCGGATAGTCCGTCGAGATTGACCCACAAGCGAGTTGCGCGAACAGCAACGCTGTATAGTATGCGGAGCACTTGTGCGCCGCTCTGGCTAGGAAGACGTAATCGAGTCTTAACGTCGCGCCATCCGGCAGTTGAGCGCGTATGTGATTCACCACGTCCAACATACAACGTACGATCTTCTGGTCGCAACTATCACCTTTCGACGTCGGCGATGCGGTAGTCTCCGCTTCATTGATTGCAAAGTGTTGCCTAATTGATATAAATTGATATGAATTATGAATTATTGTTTCACGATATTAAATAAGACGTTTACTGAAATCTTGTAAAAAATTCCCTGAGAATTTTCAGATTTTCAAAGTATTTTTGTTTAAAAGTCCAAATGTAAGATTAAAAAATTTTTTAATACTTTCAAATAATGAAAACAATTAAAAAATTTTAATTTAAGTACAATTCCAAAATTTCTCTGATTTCCAATAAATTCCGTAAAAATTCTTGATTTTCAAAGGTAAAGAGAAATTCCTTGAAAATTTCAAGTTTTTCTAGATAGTAAACACCTGGAATTACTTCTTAAATTTTCCGTCGTTTAAACATTTATACTTAAATAAATTAATAATACCTAAAAAATTGATTAACGCAATCACACATGGTATCGATAAATCTATCGTTTTCATGAATGACGAGGTAAATGATTCTTGGTAAAATCAGTTCGCAGAATTCAACGCTGAGTCGACAAACGGACAGGAAGCTTTCCAAATAGGAGTCTGTGAAGCATTCGGCGACGCTGCAGGTGACTTTAATGATCCACTCGGCGTAATTCTCGTTGTTCTGGATCGTCCACAGCTCGTTTTCTGGATTCATAACAACGCGAAATCTTGCAGTGTCCACACTGAAGGATGTCTGTCTGACGCAACGGCCGCGAGCAAACGGTCGAATATAATCAATCTTCAGAGATGTGCATTCGAGGATGTTCGACAAGTCTGTTGAATATTTGAGATCAAATAGTTTTCGACCGTTGGAGGTCGACAGCACCGCATAAAGGGCTTCAGCGCTCACCTTAAATACAGTTAATACGTATATTATTTATTTTAAGACAAAAAACAATTTTTTTAAGAAATGTTATACTTATATACTAAATTAAGAAATTATTTTACCAAAATTTTAGTTTTCGCTTAGGATATCACAATGCAATAGAGATTCGAGATAACACGAGACTTAATTATTATTATGTAATAAAAAATTACCTTCCGAAGTTCTACTGAATTTTCCACGAGAAAACTTGTCAACATCGCAACCGATCGATAGGTCAAAGCCTCTATTGCACAGTCTGCTTCTCGGACGAAACTTCCAGCTGGTTGCAGAGCCATTGTGGAGTCCATCGGGCCTAGTTCGCCAAAGCATTTCATTGCCTCCATCGACACGCGCGGATTAGGTGATTCTGTTAGTCTGATGAGTCTGAGGAGTGAATTTTAAAAATATTACTGTCCCTATTGATGTGTCTTTTGGCCAATTTGCTTATTATCGAATTAATTATTAAATATTGTAACTTTAATTTTATCTGCTTGCAATCAATATCGCTTTTTCAACTATTTCTTTTTCTTATAATATTCCTTTAATCTAAAAAATGTTAATATTTTGTTTTTGATAAAAATAAAAAACATGTTTTTATTTTTATCCCTATTAGTAAGTTTTTCATGTGATGATGGCCCTATTAATGTGTCCTCAATTTGTGGTCCTATCCGTATTTAACTCATTTTAACGTACAGTTATTAAAACAGGTAATAAATTTAAGTTAATTGTTTAAGTTAATATTATATAAATTATTATTTCAATTATACTTATTTCAATATACATTCACAACACAATGTTTTCAGATCCAATACAGAGCACACTAATAGGGATAAGCTTAAAATCTTGCAATACATATTATTGGATTCACATAAATTCCTCATATTTTTCGAAAAATGTTTAAAATATTTTAATAGTTAAAAAATAAAATATTATCTTTGAGATATCGTATACATTAATAATTTAACTTAACAAAAAAATTTTTCTTATTTATTCGTGTGTTTTCTTTATGGCTTATTGAAATACAAAAGCACACTAATAAGGACAGTTATTCTATGTGATAAAATAATAATGATAAAATAAATAATAATGATAAAATAAAAATTAAAGAAAATAAGAAAAAAGGAAAGAAATTAAATAATATTACTATATATATTATAATATAATATAATATAATATAATATTAATATTAACGTATATGTAATATTAATTTGAATAAAATGCAAGTTTACCTGAATATCAACCGATGCAGGATGTTAGCACCATTCTCAGGATAAGGACTCTGCGACTTTTGATGTAATTTTCGCAGTTCACTTTTTCTCATCGATAACTGCTGCGTGAAATTCGCGAGATCTTCCAAGGTGCACTCGGCGTTTTCTTCACTTATAGCGTCCAGGAAACGTTCTAGCTCGCTTTCAAGGCACAGCGCAGATCCGTCGTCCAATCTGATAGTGTTATGAGTTTCTCTTACATCTTTGAAGACTTCGTGATTTGGGAACGAGCCGAGTTTTGCGATGGCCTCTCGTAGTACATTTCTTTGCTCCACTACGAGAAATCTAAGTAGACTCGCAGCCATCTCGCTGATGCTGCTATTTTTCGATTGCGCTAGGCCGATCAAATTTGCCACGATAAACCGGAGGACGTCTTGGACCTCTGTGGCTCTCGCGGGCAGCGCTTGTCTTAGGAACAAGTCCAGGAATTTGCAGCATGCTGCGACGAGCGTCTCGTCGCCATCACCGCCATTCCTGGTGAGATGCAATAAACTGTAGCACACATCTCGGATCAGAAACGCGGCCATCTCATTGAAGACAGACTTCGAGAGGTCATGTGTTAGCCGTAAGCAGAAGTATGCGTACTGATGCAGCCGCTTGAGCTTACCCTCACGAGAGCGTGATGAGTGTACAGCGCTTGCAAGCCGCAACAATGTTTTTTGCAGCGTCGCCGGTTGTTGTTCGACCAGCATATGTGTGTTTAGAGAATGAACCGATTCTAGATAATCAAAGCACAGATCCAGCACAGCTCGTGAGAAATGCGGTGGATCCGTCGCCGGAAAGCACGTAAATGAGATCGAAAGAATTTTCTTAAAGTCATCTTCATCATGTAGCCGCCGTATTAGTTCTACAAGAACGTCATGCAAGCGAGAACGGAATAGCTGACTGAATTTTTTCGTGTTTGCGAACTCGTCCGTGTTATTTATCAACTTGCGCATTGTGTCAGTATCGAATACAATGGCGCGCGATATCAGCCACACGAAGCAGAATGGGAAGACATCCTCGAAGACTTTATTGAAGTCCACATTGATATTCACACAAAAAGACACGGTCTCTTCGATGTCCGAAGTGCGTAGTAGAACCGGGACGATGTAGTTAATATTCTTTCTAAAGAATTCGTCGATAGCCTCGCATCCTATTGATAATATAATAATAATAAATTTGATTCAATTTATAGTGCTTATATTAAAGATTAATTTATGTTATATATTGTAAATGTCATATTTTTTAATCTTATAAAAATGTAATAAAAAAATTATTTATTTGTATCATTAGTAGATATGTCAGACGCCATAAAAAAATTTGTTTTGTCATAATATTAGTACTAAGTTGTATTAGTACAAATAATTGAATTTTTTATTTTAAAATATCACTATTGTATTAATATTGCATCAAATTGCAT
The DNA here is from genome assembly GCF_000204515.1 of Acromyrmex echinatior. The sequence goes on along the minus strand of NW_011627660.1, from coordinate 351,510 downwards.
TAAATCAACGAATATATTCTTACCCATAAGCATCCATGGAAAGTTTTGCAATTGACAATGCGCATCCTCGATCCAAGAAGTCAACAGATAATTTAAATTATCTTCAAGGAGCGACATATACGTCGTCGTGTGCTGCGTCGCCACCAAGAGAACCTTCCGTACCGTCTGTAAATTCACTTGCTTTTCCGTTGTTAATCGCAATATCGCACACAGGGCGCGACCCTGAAGAACTCCACTGGCGCATGCCACAGAGGCTAACGCGATCAACGCGGTTACTGTCCTGGTCTCCTTTTCATCTTGCAATTGACTTTCTCTTAAACTGTTGCTATTTCACAAAAATGAAAAAAAAAAAGAATTACTAGTGCTATTCGAGGAACAACATTATTATGTATTCCTTTGAATCATGCGCAAATATTAAAAATTGCTCTGGTGAAAATTTGAAGTATTTTTCATATAATTTTTCAAAATTTTATGTCAATTTAAAAATTTTTCAGAATTTCTGAATGAGTTAATAATTTTTAGAAAATTTCTCAGATTTTTTAATGCAAATTGGAATACTTTTCAAAGTACTAAGAAAGTCTACAGCTGTTCTAGAATTTTTCTCAGACTTTCTCAATATTTCTGTGAGTAATTCATATAAAAATTCTAAGATAAATTTTCATGCTGTATAAATATTATAAGTTTTTATAAAATTGCTATCTACTTTATTTTAATACTGGTATCAAATCTATATGTTTCTTTTAGACTCTATTAATAATATTTATACTTCTGTAAGTTGGAATTCGACTGCTCCGCCTCATCGAGCAGCTCGAACACTGTTTTCTCCACCTTGACGAAAATAAGTTCCTTCCATTTATGAGCGACATTTCTGAAGGATAGAATCTCTTGCAGACATTGCACTGCTTGCGACCGGAGTACAAAGAGTGTATCACCAATGTAATTGAGGATGCTGTCCAGTATTGCCAAAATGTCATCATCGGAAATGTAAACGCTACTCCAGGAGAAGTTCGGATCAATCCGTATGAAACTGCATACGCACTTCATGTAACTCGTATGCACAAGAATACTACAGTTACGATTAAAAATGCGCTTATGGAGCTGTTCGAGCGCATGGACGAACGTTTTGGGCGAATAATCATATTTAATCGCGTACTCAAAGAAGTATGGTAGCAGATTTAATAGCTGTCGCAACGATTCCTCATCTTTGCAACCTTTCTGGCATACTTCCAGCAGAAATTCTAACGGCGTATCCGCGCATTCGCGCTGGATCTCGTTGTGATCGCGTGCAATGAGCGACTCGAGGATCAACAGTGACATTCTGGAATCCACATAGCTTATGAAGTCCTGCTGCATAGTCAGCAAGTTATGCATCATCTTTTTCTGCAACGTGGACTTGCTGTGATTTGCGTCGATGTGTAAAGCGCAGAAAGATGATAAGGCTTCTACGATCTGCAGATGAATCATGCCCTCACGCGGATGGCTTGGCTTTGGGTCTGATGTCTCCAGATACATGCTGGCGTTCCGCTTGCGTCTTCCCTGAAATGACGATGACATGTTACAATCGTTAAAAACAATTTCTTTGTTACACAAAAACAAGTTAATTTCTTTGTTTACCTGATAAGTGTTAGGATCTTCATTACAATCGTAATTACAATTGTCGTCTTGATTCAATAGATCGAATATGTTTTTGATCATGTCCATTGTAGACGCAGAGACAATTATTTTAGCAATTTCTGTATCGTAGGTTGCTCCATAAAGCATCCTCAATGCTCTGGTTATCCTTAGCAGAAATATATTTTTGCACCTGCGAGGAAACATATGTAACAAAAATATTCAGCACATTTGTAAGAATTCAGAATATTAAATAAAAAAAAAAATAAAAAAAAACAATTCAAGCTTAAGTGCAGTTCTGCTAAGTCCAGTATAGCCTAATTGTAAAATTTGGAAGTACAAAAGCATTGAATGATTCCTTAATAGTATTTAAAAAGAGAAAAAATAAAAAAACTTTTTTCGTTTTATTAAAACTCGTACCTAGTCCAATCAATTTTCGTCAAAACTTCATAGCTGTCATTCAATTGTTTCTCCATTGCATCGATCAGTGGGCAGTAGCCAGCGATATCCTTCGTCGTGAAAATATTCTGTTGCTTCAGAATGGACAATAATCTTGCCAGAAACGTGAACTTCATCAGTACGACATAGATTTCACGTGTATTTCTATTCTCGTCATTGGAGCCATCCTCTTGAATAATCTTGTGCATTTGCTTCATAAGGAAGTTAAATACTTCCTGTACGTAGGAGACAGGATTTCTAGTGTCAGGTATCATCCCGGAATCTTGTTCGATAAGTTTGTTCTTCGAATTCACCGACAACGCTATCTTAAACGTCAAGAACGCATGACAGAGTTGCGGAAGCTCTGTTGACTGAATGTCTTGATGAGGCACAAAAGTGATCACGCGCGCTTTCTCATGGTTCTGCAAGGATTTCTGCTCAGTCTTAATATTTTGTCTATAACGAGATTTCAGAATGAGATTCACTGATAATTCGCAGATGTCCTCGACAACCTCGATGGACAATCGCATCACAAGCTTCTGCCATGTATGGTCTGGAATGTTTAGCAGCCACTCTAGAAGGCGCGTCCTATCACAAATTGGCGCCATCATCATCGAGGGCGACGAATCTAGCACCGATGTAGTCGCGTCCACTGGTAGAGAGACACGCTCGCACAGTCGTCGCAATGTATGTACACTATTCGGCGACCAACGAATCGCCTTGGTCAGGTACAACCTGAGAAGAGCGTTTGCGTTTGGCAGTCTATTATACCTTATGAAACAGCGGATCAATGAATGGCCCGATTCCTCGTTTTGGTTCGCTCCTAGAGATCTGCAAGGATAATCTTGTTGCAATTACAAAATTCCTTAATTATAAAATGCAACAATATCAATGTAAACAAATGTTGGAATTAAATGTTACATACCTAAAAAGTATTTATAGACAACACCTACACAATTTTCTTAAGTTTGTTTTAGTAAAAAATAAAAACTAAGTTTTTTAATAGAAAAATTACTTAATATTCTAAACTAATTTATATAAATAAATTAATATAATAAAATTTAAATTGGCGTGTACCTAAGTAACATATCCCAGATCTTGTTCCAGTGAATTGTGGCATCTTGTATTTCCTCTCCATTAGATATCTCAATTTCCATGAGAATAGCAGCTAGATTATACAAATTGTTCATGATAGACTCATCTCGAGACACAGCAAGTTCCGTTAAATGTTGCAGCAAAGGTGCGAGATCTTGCGATCTCAGACACTGTGGATATTTCCTTAGGGTTTCTGTCAGAATTCTTAACAATGACCACACTTCCTCGGGGCTGCTGTTCGTTATCAGGTCAACAATATTCTCAATTCTATTCATTGTTCGTCTGCGTTTGGTTGATTGAGAATAAGGACTATCGAGAGAGCTAGTAGAATTTATTGAGCTGTCCATTATCTGTTTTATGACTGCAAAAAAATATATAATGTTTGTTTTTTTAAATTGATAATTTATTATTCTTTTAATTAAATCATTAATTAAATCATTAAGTATATACAATTAGTTATACAATCAGTTATTAAATCAAATCTTTTATAAATATTTAACGAGACATTAAAATAGTAATATGATTGTTAACAATCAATTCCGAGAATGTATGTATTGTTAGAGAATTATTAATTATTCAGAATTTACATTTATGTTATATTCTTTGCAAAGAATTCAATATAATGGCATTTAGAGTAAAGTTTTTAATTTATAGAATAGAATTTAATTGCTGCTAAAAAGAAAGCCATTTATCTGTACAATTAATAAAATAATTGACGTAGACAAATAATTAATATTTTTTACTATTATTTAAAGCGTATGTTAAGTATATTTGTGTGTTAAAAAATAGCACCTTCACTAGCAAATTGGATGAAACTGCGCCACTGCACGTCCAATTTGCAATTCTCCTGGACAAGCAGATACATGTTACGTAGCAATTTTCTCCATTCATTCCAATCAAATGCAAAAGCACCATCATCATGCCTCGAGATACCTTCTGGATGATGAATCTGTAGGAAGATCAACAGCAGCCTATACTTTTCCTCAGAGCTATTCAAACATAAGATATTCATCAATATGCTCTCACTAAACTTGCAGAGCGTGATTCTGGATTCTGTGATGATTTGTCTGCATACACTGTTACTCAGTTTATAGAAAGACTCTGTCAACTGCTCGTTGTTTGCTTTCACATCTTTTAAAACGTCATTTTCTAAAACGTAAAATAAATTTACTTTGAATCAATTTTAAGTCATATAGACCACAACTCTGTTTATAAATATAAAAAAAATATTTAAAATATTTTGTAAAATATAAACATAAAATATTTAATTCGGAATAATTTGAAAGTTCAACGCACCCAGAAACAATAATAAATCTTTTACATAAAAAAATAAATTCGTATGTAAGAAAGAATAATCAACAATCATCTGCAACGCGTCTAACACAATATGGCTTTGGAGATGTGCCTTTTTGTACAGCTTGGTGCAAACTTTCAATAGTTCCCTCCATTGCTCTGGCATAATATTTCTGTGATATATACTTTTGGGCAATATATACTTTACTAATATCCCTAGATAAGTATCCTGATAATGCACATAGACCTTAGAGTCTAATATCTGCAATATTCTAGAGATTATATCGCTGCTTTTCAAAAGGTCAGCTGACTTCTCGCTGGCTCGGCGAATTGTATCCTTCACCAGGTCACAGATAGATTGCCTTTCACTACTCTTAGCATTTGTCTCTTTACTAGGCTTCTCTGCCTCCTATTATTATTCAAACAATATCATCAAAAATAAATGAAATCAAAAATATATAACATACAAAATATTGGAACTGTTTTGTATATAGATTTCAATATGATTCTCCTTACATCAGTAACTAGCTTGTGAACTGTGGATATAATACAGTGCCAGTTGGCCTTTCCTGAAGCTTTGCTCTTGGTATTCTGGCATATCTCTGTGAGAGCGTCATCATTTTGATATAAATCCTTTAATTCAGATACAAATTTCTGAAAGTTAACAGGCCTTTGACACACAAGAAATAATGGAAGTAAAAGGATTGTATATTAATATATAGTTGATATATATATTTTAGAACAGATGCTTTTAACTTGTTTTTTATGGCTGAACTAGCGTACATTTTTGGAAAAATAAAACCTAAAGTGAGATAGGTGTTTGATATTTGGCAAATGCTAGTATAGTTCTGTGTAGAAATAAAATAGAAAAAAAAATAGACCTTAGATTCCTTTATCAATATAGCTTTGTAAATAAAGGCAATTGACTTGAAACATCCTGTACATACGTCAAAATCAAGTTTATTGGGACTACTTTGTAAATCATGCCTGTCCAATTTGAGCTGTGGAGCCAAAAAACAAAGCTATTGATGTAAAAAAATCAATATGGGTAAGATTTCAGAGATTGTAAAGTGTTGATACGCGTCTGAGCGACGCTCTATCATCAACACTTTACAGACCATGAAATCTCGTTAAATTTTACATTAAATTTTTTTGCGTCGATGGCTTTGCGTTTTGGCTCCAGCGTTCAAATTGGACAGGCCTGTTGTAGATAATCTGCGAATTTCTGCGAATAAGATAATTTCTATTTATTTTACACCGATCACCAAATCGAAGATTGAATAATTTTGAATTTAATCAAAAACACAAGACGAATCAGATTCCTGACATAAAAACAACGATTAATAACGATTGATTAATAACGATTACCTTTCTATCAGTCACTTTTGAGCTATCTGCTAGCTTCAAAATGCCAGAAATTCTATCCGATACTCGCGACATACTTGCAATTCCACCAGTACTCTAATAAGCATCGACGCATTAGCTGTAAAAGGGATTTGAAAAAAATCACATCAGATTCTGACAACTGTTCGCAAAACATTGAACTACAATGACAGTAAGAGACAGAGAAAGTAAGAAAGAGAGGAAATGTTTGATCCTCCCGCGAAATACAACAAAGTGCCAACTACCCAACTGCCATGTGTCAATTGCCATTCCATCTTCACCATAGATTATAGACGCAATCTAGATAGGCGAATGCATGTATATACAGAGAGAAACTTGAGAGAGGACATGACGGCTCAAAATCTGTAACCGCTGCCCTCTAACAAAGTGGATGTAAACTACATAGCAATGTCCACTTCTCTTATGGTACATCGTCCATTTTGAAAAGTGAACGTTGCTATGTAGTTTACATCCACTTTGTCAGAGGGCAGTACAGTAGAGTCTCTAAATTTGATTTCTGTAATGTTTGCATTCCTCACACGTACTTTTACAAACACTAAAGACTTAAAGGCAACAGGGAATAACGAGCCGTCCAATCGGAACTCTGGGATATAATATCGAACTTACACATCACAGTTCTGATTGGACGGATTCAGTCACAATGTTAATGCGATTGATCGATTCTTTTTTCAGCCGAGATTTCGAATCAATTTCTGACACATGAAGGATACAAGGCTTTATAATATCTATTTTTTTTTTGTAGTACATTCAGAACGAAAAATAAATAATTTAAATACACAAATATTCAAGTGCTTTCAGCTTTCACGTATAAGGTTCTATTTTTAGATATGATGCGTTTGAGGAGGAATTTCACGTATCTAATAAGAGAAAGTCAAATTTACTACTGTCCTTATATGATAGATATGGGAAAAAGCCGTTTGCAAAAAGTCAAAAATAAATAAAATGTACGTTTTATAGAAAAAATTAATATAATTAATTTAAATAGATAAATCATGTATGCAAATAAGACAAGCTGGGGTATTAAGATTGATAATAAGCATTTCTATCTAATTGTAGGAGTTGGAAATATTTTTACAACTAAAGATTACTCACCGAAAGATACAGGTGCACAAATAATTAAAGATTAATGACAAAAATATAAGAACAAGATCTATACCATCATTTTGCCACTCATAAAATTTAATTTGTTATTGCAATATTTACAAATATATATAATTATATATTAATAATCTAATTTACAATTGATATTATGCAATATCTGGTATATCATAGTATATTATATAATATTTATATGCTTACACATACATATCTTAAATTGTGATATCAAATATTTTAAATATAAATAAATATTTATTCATTAAGTATAATATGACAAAACTTTATATAATATATAAATGCACAAAAAAATAAGTTAGAACATAACATCGCATTTTGTAATTTTTAGTATTCTACATTAATATATAATTAAAAAAAAAAGGTAAATAAAACAATATAATTTTGTTTTCAGGATTTTATCCGAAAATGTACAAATTGTTATAAAAAATTTTGTTGATACTGGCGTCGAACCAGGATAATAATAATAAGTAGAAAAATCTTATAGAAAGTAAAAAATATAGTAAAAATTAATAATGCATATAATTGATGTTTCTTTTTTATTATGCATGTATTTAGTGATATTTTTGCATATAGGACCGTTTGCATATAGGACAATCTTTTGATAAATTTTATCTATTGAATAAGCAGCAAAGCTATCCAATCACATGTGCGGATTGCGAAAGAGTTAAACCTTAAAGAGAAATGTAAATGTATATTCCTATATAAATATATACGGATGATTCCGATGACACTAATTATTCTTTAGACTCGCGTGAAGAAAGTTTAACAAGTTGCAATAGACGGACATAGACAGCTATTATGATCAGGTAGAAATCAAAATTTCTTTATGTGAAACCGTTGTGGGATTACAGTTCACTTTATCAGTACGAAGAACACTCTAACAAAAAAATATTATATATTTGGAAACGGTCCATTTTCTATTCTTGTTTGTGTTGAATTTTTTAACATATTTGAATGTAATATAATATAATGTGCAGATTATGTTAAAAAAATTTTGTGTTAAATTGATATTCAACGTTACTTGATGTCAAAATAATACAATTTATGAATAAGTATTAGGTGTTGGAATTAATTCGTAGCGTTTTTAAATGAAAGAATGTTATTTATTTCACATGAGCATTAAAAAATACATTAATGAAAGTACTTCCCATCACTTGTAAAACGCTACGAATTAATTCCAACACCTAATAAAATAATGTGTTCTAAAACATAAATAATAATTTTAAGATAAATGAAATAAAATATGTGTTAATTTAACATATTATATATGTTAATTATACTAAAAATAAATATCTCCACAGTTTATTTACAAAACTATGTCAGCAATACCTTTTTAATAATAATATTTTAGTAATAATATTTTTATATAATATCTATGTTTTCTAATACCTATATTTATCTTATTATGTTAAAAAAATAAAAAATTTGAATGTACCGTTTGGAACATATGAAATGAATTATATTTGACACAAATTCTCTAATAGTGTAATAATACTATAGATTTGAACACTGAAATAATCCGCAAATCGTATAGCTTTTGTATAGAAAGTACCCGTAGAAATCCCAGAAGCAATATTCTAAAATATTAACAATAATCAAGAATTATTTATATTCAACATTAATCAATTAATTTGACGTGTTATTTTAAAAATATTGTTTAATATAATGATAAATAATATAAGTCATAAACTAAATTAATATTAGGTGTTGGAATTAATTCGTAGCGTTTTTTAATGAAAGAATGTTATTTATTTCACATGAGCATTAAAAAATACATTAATGAAAGTACTTCCCATCACTTGTAAAACGCTACGAATTAATTCCAACACCTAATATTATTTATATAGGCTGTTTAAAAAAACAATTTAGCATTTATATGGTAAATTATAGTATACACTATACTAAATATAAAAACTTTCATGAACATAGGTCGAAAGCTCAACTATTTTTGAAATATAAACATTTTTATATTTTAAAATGTTAGCATCATGAATGGCTTACTTGCTATATTTACAGAATGTTTTTCACACGACCTTCTCTCATTTCCATTCTTCTTGCAAAACTCAGTTATAAACACTAAGGTAAACATCGCGACATGTAGAAGCAAGTAAGTCATTCATGCTAACATTTTAAAATATTTATATAATATATATCTCAGAAATGGTTAAGCTTTCGACCTATGTTCATTAAGGTTTCTTTATCCGCAATCAATATGATGTATATGTACTATTTACCTGCATAAATACTAAATAATTTTTTTTAACATTATATATTTTATATTATATTATATAATACATACTTTTTATAATATACTATTATTTTTCACATAATGTTCATGTAGTCAATATAAATTTAGAAACGTAGTTATAAATCATTTAATTACATAATAAAGTCATAATTACATAACATGTAATATAATCGCTTTAAATATATTATCCAATAAAAGTAAAATGTAATTAACAATATTTTACAAACTAACTAAATATTTAACAAATATAATTAATAATATTTTCAATATTAGATATTCAATATTTTCAATATTTGTTCTTATTTAAAAAGTTATTTATTTTTCAGATAATCATGATCATGAAAAATGTCTTGCTCCTTTCAATAGAGATTTTATTGCTTATATTAAAAATTCTATATTATATTTGCAAAGATATATATAAATTAATTATTCCAACAAAGAAAAAGAGCGTAGCTGGTGAAATCGTTTTGGTGTGTATAATAATCTTAATATGTAATTATATAAAAAAATATAAGATAACCAGATACTATTTAACCTATAGTCGTTTTTTACACGGCAGATTTTCGGTTATCGGCTATTTTAGCCAATTATAATATAATGCAGCAAATGCGGGTTATTAATGCAATGTATTACTACAACGTGGCGAAAATAGAATCAGCAACCGTAAAAATTACCGGCCATCTGTAGTATGATTGCGGCCTATATGACTTATCTAAATTTTGTAATTTTTTCTAATTTTTTCAAATATTTACATAAGTGTAGTGAAAATTTTAAGAAAAAGCGCGTAGCACTTAGATCATTTTGAGTACACGATCAATTTGTTAAATCCTATTTGTTAAATTTACTGTGTAATTATATGTATAATAATCTTTTTTATTACATAAGTATTATCTTAAATTACGTTACATAAGCACAGATAAAAAGATGTATTCGTCTAGATATCTCGCTCCATTTGATAAATTTTTATCGCATTTTTTTGAGCAACAGTTCGTTATTTCTTTTTAAAATACAACATGAAAATTTAATATGCTATTTTAAACAAAAAGTTATAAAGTATAAGTTATAAAATTATAATTTATATTGTATTTTACATTGTATTTTATATGTATATATTAAAGATAACAGGTGCAGGTCATGGTATTGGAAAGGAATTAGCGATTGGTTATGCTTCATTAGGAGCAACGGTAGTATGTTGGGATATCAATGAAAACACTAACAATGAAACAATGGAAACTATTAAAACAATGGGAAGAGATTCTGTGTATGCATATAAGTAAGTTTGTATATAACAATACTCGGAATGAAGAAATTATTTGAATTCATACGTAAATATCTGTTCTATTCATGAATATATGTAACCGCCCATTAAATTAGCTAATTAAAATTCTAAATAAAATCTTTACGTTTTACAGATGTAATGTAGCAGATAGGGAAGAAGTTTTAAGAGTAGCCAAAAAAGTAAAAGAAGAAGTAGGTGACGTTACTATCTTGATTAATAATGCTGGTATAGTGTTTGTTAAATCATTTCTGAATCAAAGTCCTGATGAAATTATACGAGTCATAGACGTCAACGTGATAGCGCATTATTGGGTAAGTAATATATTCAAGATATCGAAGTATAAGTTACAAAAGATACAGTAATTCCGGTAAAAAATTTTTAGTGCAGAAATATGTATAAACATACAAATATTCATAAACATGTATAATCATATACGAAATATGTCCATACATATTCATACATATCTTTTTTTTTTGTAAAATTACTTTTTAGTGTAATAGAAATAGTAATAGTAATGTGAAAACATTACAATTTTTGAATATATTGTATTAATTTGTTCATAAATAAAGTGTACTAAGCGGTTTAACCAAATTTATTATAATTTAACAATTATACATATAATTAAGCTTTTATCAATCAATTTTTGCAAACAAATATTATACTTTTAGACATTGAAAGCATTCTTACCTAATATGATCAAAAAGAATCACGGTCATATCGTAGCGATTTCATCAGTAGCAGGTCTCTTTATCGGTTGTTATGGAACGGTTTATAGTCCTTCAAAATTCGCAATTAAAGGTAATTCAACTACATATTTTACGATTATAGAGAAAGAAGTGTGTGTGTGTGTGTGTGTGTGTGTATAAGGTGTTTCATTTTCATTTACACAGTTATAAAGCTTGAAAGTTACCGTCAGCATTACCCAAGATGTTCAACTGATTCTTATAATTCGAGAAATATACTTTATGAAAAAATACATATTTTATAGTGTTTTGAAAAATTCTTGAAATAAGAGCTACAAGAATGTGTAACGAAAAATAGAGGTTCCATTTAAAAAGTTCAATGAAAATTATATCATTTTATATTCTCCTCGATATCGATATAACTTTAATCTGAAACTTTTTCAATCCCACATCTTATTCTTGAGATATATTAGTGTGTTAATTTATGTTAATTATTTATATGTGTTAATTTATTGTAGTTAATTAAAATGAAACAATCCATGTATACATATTCATGTCTGTCTGTCTGTCTGTATGTATGTATGTATATGATTATTTAACGTGATTGTCAAAGAAATCATTATGTATAATAAAAAAATAATTATAATTATATATATATATTAATAAATACTTATGTATATAAGCATATACTTACACATAATTTGAAGTGCGTGTGAAAATATAATAATAAATATTTTTGTAATCACACTTTAGATTATGATAGATTTTTTATATTTAACAGTAATTAATTAATATTAATTTAGATTTAATAGTAATTAATTAATAATATATGTATAGTGGTTATTAATAGCAAATTTATTAAATTGAATTCTATTTTGTTTATCGATATAGATTTCCACTGATGACAAGAGAACTTTTACCGCAAGAAGTGGCTTCGTCAATAATTGATGCGCAAAGACGAGATTATGAAAATAAAAGTATAGCTTCATATTGGTTACCCATTTCAAAAGTAATAAAGTATGTGTAAACCATGCCACAAGAATTTAATCATAATATACATTATGTATTTTGAAATATATACATATATGACAACAAGCTGCAAATAATTCATTTAAATATACTGAATATAATAATATACTGTGTACTGTTGTATTATAATTATTATTATTTTATGTACATAATAAAAATATATTTTTTATTTCAGATTTTTACCTAATGCAGCATTAGAATGCATACAAGATTTTGTCGATGTACATGTCGATCCAGAAAATTAAAAAGTTTAGAAAATGTTTGTAAAATGTTTTCATTTCTATATTAAACTTTTAATATACTAATTGTTTTCCAAAAAGTATATTGATTCTTGTTTTTGCCTATCACTAACTATCAATTCCATTATTTGAGAGCAGAGTTACTCTTGCGCGATTTTTTATCCAAAGCAACATGTTCTTTCGGTTAGCCATACCCGATTAACTTTGCTTCGATTAATATAAGTTTTATAAATACAATACATAACTTTGATCGCATCTTAATTCTCAAATCAAAATGTCATATCATTATTAATTCATTTTACTATCGCATTCTAGAATAAAAATGTACATAATATTATACTATACTGCTTTCCACCTCTCCTCCGATTTTTAAAACAGCAGATTTATTTTTAAAAAGAATTAATTAAATGAGGAAAACAAAAAACTAGTTTATCAAAAAACATGCCATAAAAAATTAAAATTAAAATTAATCTTTCTTTTCTTTTCTGCATTTTCATGCATGCGCTTGATAGAGTTTTCGCATTTAAAAGTTAAAACCTGAAGAAATTGTTTTTATAAATACATACACATATGAAAATTCCGATTACATTAATTAATCTTTTGAGTTAAAGATAGACATGAGAAAAAATTTAACGTGTTTGCGATATACTACGCTCTGTTGCACGCATAATGCGCAGAAAGTACTATTTTATTATTGTTGTTTGTAGGATGTTAGACAGAAGACATAGACAGCTACTACGATCAGGTAAAAAACAAAATTTATTTTTTGTATACTATAAATACATATAATAGAGATTTAATTTTCTGTAATAAAAGTATAAATTATAAATCTATTATAAAATTATTCTTCGAGAGAGAGAGACAAAAGCTTGATATTTTTTTTAATTTACAAGAAAACTTTTTTCATAACACTATTACGTAATTATCTATAATTTACTCTTTTTTAAACTTTTTTTTATATAAAAACATGTTAAACCAAATTATTCCTTTCTCTCTCTTTCTTTTTTTCTTAAATTTTATAAAACTTCTCTGGAAGAAGATGCAATATGTATGTTGAGTATTCTTACGGGGAGCTCAACTGTTTAGACACCTTAATGTTTGATAAGAGCGATTCATGGAAATCCTCCTAATTTCATAGAATTTCGGGATGAAAATAGCCTTGGGCTAGATCAGATCCTTGGCGAAATTCGAAATTATCGTTCGAATAGTCTTACGAATATACAAAAATACGTTACTCTCTTGTGAGATGGATAACAAATAAATTACTTATCATCTAAGTAATCTCGCGATATATAAACATTGTATTCGCGCGATAATTTTCTTCGATTAAGAGAAAAACAGAATTTTATTGCTACGTGGATTCCCGTGCTTCGATTACTTGTCTTTTAATAGCGGACTACCAGATATGGAGCAATTCTATTTCATTGGCCGGATCGATAGTGGCAAAAATAATCTTCATTATAATTTATTCAGCTTTTCTTATTTTAGCTGTCTCATATTGGATAATTGCATAATTTTTGTCTCTTTTGTTGATAGAAATTAAGCCGATTTGCCAACGCTGACAAGGGACCATCTCGATTTATACAAGTTAATGAAAATCCTTGATATCAGTAAAATTTGACAGCATAAATTAAGAGAAAAGACAAAACTGTACAGGTTCAACAAAAATTTGGTATTATTAGTGAGAGATTTAATGGGTCGCATCTCCAATACCTTTTGTTCTACATGATTTCTCATATAGAAGACTTCAAAACATATCTCCTTGGTAAGAGCGAATTTCAGCTGATCACTGATCACAAACCCCTGGAGATCATATTTGGACCAAATCGAAACCCTACGCTAGGATTGAAAGATGGGATTCTAAGTCTATAGGCTTTCAAGTATCGAATAGTATATCGATCAGGTAAATCCAATAGTTCTACCTCCAATAGTTGGAGAAGTAGAGAGACATTCTAAAATTAAGAATAAACCAAATCGAGAAAAGAGACTGGACGAATGACTTATTAACTTATTTTATAATGTATAATACATAAAATATTTTATTTGAAATTATATTAAAATAAAAAAGAATAACGTAATATAATCAATATTTTATATATGTAAGAGTTTCTTACATTAAAAAATATTTTTGAATTTTCAAAATTGTGATTAAACATTTCACAGAGAGAGAGAGAAATATTAAATATACATATATAATATTTTACTGTAAATATTTTTAAAAAGGAAGATTTCTAAAGGTGACAAACAAGAGTGACACAATATTTGTGTGTGTGAGACATATGATATTTTTAAAAACACATATGACATATATTGAGACATATATTTCCACTGAATATAATGTGATTACCGAATGCTCTCAATCAAATACGAAATATCCAATTCCCGCTCGTGAACTTTCTCTAGTTACATTACTTGGCACAATTAGAGACTAATGCGTCGCGATAGTCTCTAGTTATGTCAAGAGTGCTACGCGCAGTTAAGCGCATAGTTACTCAGCCGGTTACTCATTAACACATACAGGAAACCATCTGTAAAAGCATATTATGAAAGTAGATTGTAATTATAAGACGTTATTAAGAACATTATTTAGGAAGCATATTAATAAATAACAGAAGATCATTATAAACGTAATAACATTTTTCTATCCTTTCTGTTCCTTTGCCAAATTGTAAAAAAGTATGATATATGATCTTAAATAATAATAACGAATGCGATATTAATTATTATATACGCATATTAATTATATATTGTAGCGTATTAATTATATATTGTAATAAACAAACGTTTACTTTTTTATATGTAGATTACAATATATTAATTACTACAATATATTAATGGCTGCATTCAGCAGAAAAAACAGCTTTACAACTGTTGTAAAATTTTCTAATATGATTGGTTTTATCCTTAATTCCTTGGATCCAAATGTATAAACCAATCATATTCAAGAATTTTATAATAGTTACAAAGCTTTTTCTGCTGAACGCAGCCAATGTTACAATTTCATTCGTGCATAATCTGTCATTTTGATTTATTATCGCAAAATTATAAGCTTAAAGAGATACGCCTCTTTCATTTAATGATACAAAAAATATTCAAATTTAAACATTTTTCTTCTCTCGTAAAGAAATTTTTCGTTAAAAGAAATTCAGAAATCTTAATTCAACAGATAATATCGGAAAATATATAATCATGTAATAAATTTTTATTACGATGAAGCTTGACTCATATTTTAAACTGTGTCTCGAATAAAAAGGCTATGTAAATAAATATATAATACACATAACTATAAATGTTACAACAATATACAAATAATTTTAAAAAATATTATACATGTATAAATCAGCAGCAGAAACAAATTCGTTTATTTTTGTGGTTAACAATAAGTGAATTGAAAATAAATACAAATGTTTAAGTTTAAAAAATAATATTGTTACACGCGTATTAAAATTCTTAAGATAATATATAAAAAAATTTTGATATATAATCAGTTCGAAAAGGCTTCATTTTAAATTAGTTTCAAAATTATGCTGAATTTTATTCAGAATTAACGTCTACTCGTTTTTAAAATCTGGTTTGTTGCATGAAGCAATAATATATGTAGGATCTGTATGTATGTAATGTGTGTCATGCAGATACATCTGTATGTGTTCTACAGCATTACGAAGAATAATCAATTCATTTATTTATAAGTGAGATGAGCAAGCAAGAAGTTGTGAATTCGACTTGCACAATGTTAATTTATTTCATCAAGATCTTGATCTCTTTCAAACTGATAGAATCCAATATTATTTGCATAAAATCAGTTTAATAGTAACAACATATCAGTGATATCAGTGATAATTGTGAGAATTAATCGTTTTATGATAATCAGAAATAAAATTTTAATTATAAATACTAAATAAAAAGAACATTAAGAAAAATTTATGCAGCTATTCTCAGGGAAAAATGTACATTAATGCACGTAAATGTTAAAAATATAAGAACTGTACAAAATTTATGTATTATTTTTTAAATTATTATATATATTTATAATATTATTTTAATATTATTTTTATATATTATATTTAATGTTATTTTTATAAATGTATCAAAAAATTTTTATATAATAAATAAAAATAATATTTCCTTGAAAATTTATCTTTATTTTATAATAATAAAGATTTGTAATAATATGCGTCAAAAAATACAATATTTATTTCAAAAAAATAGAAAAAAGATCAAATTTAATGCTATGAAAATGAAATCATATTTGATAGTTAGATAGATATAATATTTGGATAGTTATAAAATTTCCAATTAAATGTAATATAATATACTTTGAAAATAATTACATTCAAAGTCAACATCAGTCACTCGTTTTTAAAATATGCTCTTTCCATCATTCTTTAACTTTTAAACGCGGCGTTTTTCAATTGAAAACTATTTGCGAGATATAAAGCGATTTCAATTAAACTCTGATTAACTTAATCAGCGATCGATATACAATAGAATTGTTTAAATTAAAATTTTACTATTCAAAATTATGTAATTTGATATTTCTAATCTAATTTTATCTTTATACATCAAACAACAAAAGATAAATTATTGTATCTATGTTAATAAATGCAATGGAAACAGGTATTGATTTATAAATTATTTCCGATTGTGCATATTTGTTATATGTAATAATAAATAAGGAGATACTATAATTAAATGAACAAAATTGTTTTATTTGATCTAATAATGAACATTTATCCATAATTATTCAATATAATCAGACAATAACCGATTATGCAGCGTTAAGTTTGACCAGTCTACCTTAAAGCTGATTGGCTGAACGCGAAGGTCGTGAAATTTCTCGCGACCTTGAAGATTCGTTTAATTTCCGAGATAATCGCAATAAAACCACATTTCTGATACCTATATTTGTCTGAGCGCAGCACGTTTCTTCACAGTTTCGATTTCCCCGCCATACGTGACAGTTTCAGTAAAATTCAGTAAAATTAAAACACATAATTCACATCCAAAAATCGAATTTACTATCAAAAATGTATTTTTCAATTTATAACTGCCAATTTATAGTATTTTAATTAAATATATTGGTAAGTACATTAAAGATATAAAACATACTTGATAAATAAGCAACAGAAACATATAATAGTGTAATATGCAATATGTAAATTGATTAAGTTACTCTGATAATATTTGTAATTTAAATGTTCCTAATAACTTAATGCTTTTAAATTAAAAATTTAATAAAAATTAAAATAATTGTGTATTATATATGTAGATGTGATATATTTTTTTTCTTTTAAACTATGAAATTTTTATTTGAAACAATTAAAAAAAATTGATACGTTTAAAACGAGGATTTAAAACAAATTTTGGTGCATATACAATTTGTTATATTTGATACAATTTGTTGTATATATACGGTGTGTCCCGCAAGTTTTTTGCTAAGCGCTTTTTTGCGTAAAGAGTCGAAAAGTTCTCTATCATTTTGCAATTTTTGCAATAGTTAACAAGATATTAATTATTAAAAATCGCTGAATATTGGTTTATAATAATTTCTTATGCAAATACTATCAACTTTACAGAAAAACAGCAATAGATAAAAATTGCTTACTTTTTTCTCGTAAAGTTCTGAGAATAAGTTTCAGAATTTTTTAATACTATATTTTCTCATGTTGGTAAAAATATAGTTGCCAATAATAAGAAATATGATATATATATATATATATATATATATATATATATATATATATGTATGTATATATATATATATATATATATACAATAAATAAGATGGTCTTTGCCAGCTCTAATTTGAAATATGTTATTTGTTTGAATTAACAAATATTTGCTTGACAGCCCGTGACTTACATTTAGTCGAATCAATTAATATTTTTTTGAAATAGCAACTTTTTTTTGTCAGTGAAGTAATATATTGTATCTCCCTTTTGATGCTATACAACTTCAATAAATTTATATTATTTCATATCTCTAAAATAACAAAAATATTCTATATAAATGAATATAGTTAATATATATATATATATATATATATATATATATATATAAGATGAGACAGTAACTATATTCATTTATATAGAATATTTTTGTTATTTTAGAGATATGAAATAATATAAATTTATTGAAGTTGTATAGCATCAAAAGGGAGATACAATATATTACTTCACTGACAAAAAAAAGTTGCTATTTCAAAAAAATATTAATTGATTCGACTAAATGTAAGTCACGGGCTGTCAAGCAAATATTTGTTAATTCAAACAAATAACATATTTCAAATTAGAGATTTCAAGATTTTATTAATCTAAATATATAAATATTTGAACAAAATAATCATTACGAATTAAACGCATTTAGTCAAGTTAATAACTTTTTTCTCAGTGTAGTAATAGTTTTTCTATGGATGGAGGCACTTCGGAGATTTCAAGATCATTTCCACTTTCTTAAATGGAATTGCATAATTTTTTTTACATATGATATATTTCTCTAATTATTCTGCATATAAAGAAAATTTTTGCATATTAAAGTAGTGATATCAAAAAACCAATATGTTTACAAGATATTTTATACTTTATTCTAGCATATACCTTAATATTTTTATATGCAAAATAATGAAATGAATTAATTGATGGAAAGAAAACACATAGTTGCTTATTTAAAAAATTATCCTTTTTGCATACATATTTTTTTTAAAGCAACTATGTGTTTTCTCTTTAGCAATTGGTTCATCTCATTATTGTGTTCATAAAAGTGTTAAGATACGATTATAAAAAAATTAATAATTTACGAGTTATTTAATATTTTATGTTAATATATAACCAGAATAAAATATCTCGTCTATTTTGATTTTTTGATTATTATATCTTAATACTTTTATATGCAGAATAATTAGAGGAATCATATTATGTAAAAAACATCATATAATTTTATTTAAAAAAGTGAAGATGATCTTGAAATCTTCGAAACCCCTCCACTCATAGAAAAACCTCTTGATGCTATATAACTTAAATAAATATATTATTTTATATCTCTAAAAATAGCGGAAATATTTTAAATGAACAGAGTTACTATCCCACCTTATATATACATAGAATATGTATTGTATATATAAAAAATAATTCAGGATATTTAAAAATTAAGATGTAATAAAATAATTCATATAAAAAGAATTAATTCTAAAAAAAAGTTAAATCTAAAAATTAACTTGATCTTGTTTGATCCAAATAATCGTAATTGATTTTAATTAATAATCGATGAGCAATATGTCTTGTTATTAAAAAATTTAGATTAAAATTACATTCTAATTCAAATCTCTTTAGCAAAATTCTTTAATTAACCAGTAATCTTGTTAGGACACTTTAGAAATCGTGCATAATTATATAGGTACCATACTATGGTTGATTGCAGTGTTTAACACTAGCAATTTTCACAGATAGAATATGAGCCCCTCTTTTCTGCCCTCTCCGTCCTGATATTCAAGTAATTACCGCCACGCAAATTCCTGTTCTGCATATTAAAATTTCCAAACCACGCATAATCAAATCACGATTAGGAAATATGGATTAAGAATCCAGTCGCTCATAAAAACATTACTTTTTTTTATTAAAAAATCGATTACTCAAGTCAATCCCCTAATTATGACTTCTTATTTAATAAACCACAAATGTAATATATAGGTATATTGAAAATATTTGAGATCAATTAATAAATTCTTAAGGAAATATGTAAAAAAATAAAAATAAGAATATATTTAATAACATACCAAAATTTTAATTAAAGGTTTTATTAATATACATTTATAATAAATTGTATGAATTTTTATTTTCTACTAAAATAAGTATTAATCGAACAGATAACGAAACTTTGTAATTTTTTTTTAACAATTTTTATAAATTCTAATGAAATTGTAGTTTATTTAGTAAATATTTGATTTAATTTTCAAAAATTGAAAATTAAAATCATTTTTATTTGTAATGAATTTTTTTATATTCACGTTAAGAAAAAATCAACGCTAAATTAATGAATAAACTAATATCAAATATATTTGTAGGTTTCTTGCAATGCAAATGATGAGAGATGTCATAAAATTTACATCTAATATTATAGTGATCGACATTTGCGAGTTTTAGTTTACAATTTCATCGACATTACAATAAAAATGAAGCTTGTTTCTTTCATACTTATGCTTACTGTAGTATTACTGGAAGCAAAACTAAACTTCTGGGGAGATTCAGTATTCTCTCGAAAAACAGTATTTAATTATTTATTTTCTAAGAATTACG
The DNA here is from genome assembly GCF_000204515.1 of Acromyrmex echinatior. The sequence goes on along the minus strand of NW_011627660.1, from coordinate 330,784 downwards.
ATACGGTAGTAAGAGTGAGAAAGCCAGAAGAAGTCATAACTACAGTGAACAATGTAACTACATTGGATTTTGTAAGTGCAAGATCGTCTTTTGTCGTGAAATACACTCAAAAAAATAATATCGCAAAAAATAAACCATTAGAATTTTAATTATTAAAATGAAATGAACTTTGTATATAAAAAAACAATTTGTTGTATTAGCGAATAATAAAGTAATAGCAATACAATTATCGAGGTACTTTTGTTCAACAATCAAAAATTTTAATAAAACATTATTTATGAAATAAGAAACATCTCAATTGCAAATTATAAATTATAGAACGCTTTGAAAAGATTTCGAGATTGTTACAGAATTAATTATATTCACTAAAAACTGAATAAAAAAGTAAATGTAAAACATTGAAATATTAATTACTTAAAAAATTAATTTCTATGACAGAAAGTATTTTTATTTTAATAATGCAGATTAATTGCATGCAATTTTGTACAAAATATGATCACCTTTGTATTAATAAATATTTTTTTATGTTACGTAAAATATTGTATGTAAATATTACAAAAGACTATTGAAAAGTCTTGAATCATTCTTTAATATTTAATATGTCTACACAGATTGGTTTAGTAGAGAAAAACGGTTACTCCGCCGAGGAACATTATGTTATAACAGAAGATGGTTATATCTTGATACTACATAGAATATTGAAAAATCCTTTGTTTAAAGGTCAAGGAAGTAGAAAAGTTATATTTCTTCAACATGGTATACTGTCCACATCTGATACCTGGGTATTAATCGGTGCTGGCAAAGACCTTGGTGAGTGATCGTTAATATATTATATACTATCATTATTACATAATAATCGAATGATGCCCATTTTTTTAACATAGTTTAATTTTAATCTTGGTTCAACTAACTCTTATCTTTTTCTAGTTCTAAGAATTTTTTAGTTCTAAGAACTTTTTATTTTCTATTCATCCATAGTGTGTCTGTATAAAATCTTTTGCAAAATATGAAAAAATTCTATTGTCATGGATACGATAAATGGAATCATTATAAATATATATATATATTATATAGATTGATGTAAAAATTAAAAGAATTACAAATATCACTAACAGCAAAACCATGGAATTTTTAATTTGAAATCGCATTTCTGGATATATGATATGGAATAACTACATGTACATTCACACACACATACACACACGTGCGCGCGCTCAGACGAGTATCTAGTTGAAAAATTGATGATTAATCGATATGTTCACTTTGACTCTAAAAGCTTATAATGGGAACAGTAGGACAACACAGTAGTGAGTTTTGGCGAATATTTATTTTAACAAATTAGATCAAGAATAAGAGAGAAACTAGTAGTAATAATTAAAGTTCAAAAAGTAAAAAATTTAGCAAATTCGATTAGATTAATTCTATTTGAGATATCTTATTATATTATCTAATAAAATTTAACTATGTTTTATTTTAAATTAAAAAAATTAAAAGCATTTGTTATATCTTAACATTTCAATTTTATTATTTAAAAGCATTTGTTATATCTTAACAAAGCAGCAATAATGAAATTATTTAAATCGTCTAACTATTTTCTAATAAAATTTGTCATATCATAAAATTTATTATTACATGCTTAATAATAGTATATTTATTACATTGACAAGAGACTTTATAAGACAATCCTATATTCTCTTTTTCTTAATCTAGATAACCATTTTGAAGAAACTTTTGTTAGGACAACAAAATATTGTAGATAATATCTTATACATTGAAAGAACAGAAAATATTCTAGATTAAATAAAAAATGTCTAATAGAACATTATCATGATAATATATGTTTTTACAAAGAGGAAAGCAATTATTATTTTTGTTAGCAATTTGATTATTAATAATAATCTGATGATATCAAGAGAACTAATTATGTACCATTATCTTGTATTCCAGCATTTTTATTGGCTGATAAAGGATATGATGTATGGCTTGGGAATTTTAGGGGAAATGCTTATTGCCGATCACATATAAAATTATCTCCACAAAATAAGGAATTTTGGCAATTTAGGTAAAACTTTATTTTGTAATTATCAAGTTTTTAAATTTAATTCGATCGATTTTTTCTTAATAAAAATATTAAAACATATAATGCATTTTTGCACATTTTATATACCTTTATATTTTTTATTAAGAAAACATTGATTTTAATTATTATAAAAATTTTATAAGAAATCTGCTTTAAATTAATTAACATAAGACAAATGTACATAAGGATAAAAATGATTAAAATAACAAAAAGTCGAAATATTTTTTAAAAATATTTTATTTAATTCAAACTAGAGAGATTTCTTTTAAAATTTTTAATTAAAATAAATTATTTTAATTAAAAATTTTAATTAAAAAAGATCAAGACTCTCGTAATATTGTGAATGAGTATGTTACATGTTTTAAATTTCTCATTAAGAAAAACTTAATTTTAATTATAATGTTAAAAAATTTATAATAAATATTTAGTGCTAAAATTAAAATATAATATAATAAAAGAGAAAAAAAATGTAATTTCATTGTTCAGTTATCACGAAATGGCAACAAGAGATCTACCAGCTATGATCGATTATGTACTTAATTATACAAAACAAAAAACTATATATTACATCGGTCATTCGATGGGAACTACCGTTTTATTTACTTTACTATCCATGAAACCCGAATACAATGCAAAAATAAAACTGGGAATCTGCCTTGCCCCGATCGCCATATGGAAAGAAATAGCTCCTGTTATAGAACATATTATTAGGAAAACGCCAAAGATTCTGGTAAAGAGATATCAAAATCATATTTTAAGAAAAATAAAGATATGTTTCATATAAGTTATATATATTAATTTTATCCTAATAATTAGGAGAATAATTAGTATTAACAATATTTATTTTATTACTATATTTATTATTATTGTAATAAATAATTGATTATACGATATTATATTATACAAGTTTTTTTTACCTCAAAAGTTTTTTTTAGTAAATAATATTCTTTTATGAAATTTTTTTGTAAATATTGTAGATAATTCTGTATTATTAAAAAGAGTTTTAAATATTCAATAAAGTAATCATATTGACTATACAAATAATTGATTGAAATAACTGGTTTGACACGATATTTAAAAGTTACTTTGTGTAAAACTTGTGTAGAAATGAGATAAATCGTTTTTTAAAAAGTCGCTCCAGAAATATTTCAAACTTCAATCAGCTGTATTATATCCCGTATAGTTTCAAATTCTATCCTGGTGAAATTTCGCTGAGATTATTCTACGTTTTGGAATATTTTACCGAAATTGCTGAAAATTTACTAAAATTTCACTGAAAGTAAATTTTTCAACTAACATATCTGAAAAATCATTGAAATTGAACTGAAATTACTTTGAAATTTTATTGAAATTTTGCTAAAAATGAATTTTTCATTTAAAAATCGCTGAAATTAAACTGAAATTTTTCTGATATGCTAAAATTTCGCCGAAAAATGTTCCAAAACGTGCGTTCCAAAATGTTCCAAAATGTTCCAAAATATTAGGTGTTGGAATTAATTCGTAGCGTTTTTTAATGAAAGAATGTTATTTATTTCACATGAGCATTAAAAAATACATTAATGAAAGTACTTCCCATCACTTGTAAAACGCTACGAATTAATTCAAACACCTAATAATTTCAGCGAAATTCAGTGAATTAGAGCACGTTTACATTTTTTTATATTTACGTTTATTTTTGTTTATTAGGAATTTTTTGAGTCTAATGAAATATATGAGTTAGCCTCCTTATCATCAACGAATATTAGAATTGGAAGAACATTGTGTACAGATAAAGCAATTACTCAGGCTGCCTGCATTGCAACAATATTTTTATTCTCTGGATCCGATCCAGCGCAACTTAATACTGTATATTATATATCTTTAACTTAGCACGATTTTGTTGATTGTAACATTGCTGTTACAGCTTTTAATAAAAATTATAAAATCAAATGTTTATACTCTAATATACAACAAATCAAAATTATTTTTAATTAAGCCATTCATTGCAGACGACATTACCGGAAATATTGTCACATTATCCGGCCGGCCTTTCTTTGCAAACAATGCATCATTTTTATCAAAATATCATTAATGGTGAGTATTCCTCTTTCCTTTAAACATATAATATTGTATTAGGTGTTGGAATTAATTCGTAGCGTTTTTTAATGAAAGAATGTTATTTATTTCACATGAGCATTAAAAAATACATTAATGAAAGTACTTCCCATCACTTGTAAAACGCTACGAACACCTAATAATATAAACTATATTAATTATAAAGGAAGAAATTAATTTAATTGCTTTAAAACGTAATTAAAATGTTACGAGAGTTTTTATTTTTGTATTACTTTTATTAATAATATAAGTAAAAATTCAAGTAGTAATTCTTTTAAGCATGTTGCTCACGATTACATAATATTTTATGTTTATTTAAAAAAATTAAAATTTGAAATACTCTTCGATTTTATATTTATATATATTTAAATAATTAATATTGATTGTTGCAGAGAAATTTCAAGCCTTCGACAACGGATATTTCGACAATTACAAGAAATATGGACAAATGATGCCCATAATATACGATTTAAAAAAAGTTACTGCGCCCTTGGCTTTATATTATTCCGTTAACGATTTGCTTGCTCCAAAATCGGTAAAGATATTTTTATCATTTTTATGTAAGATATATTTTTATGGGCACAACCAAGGGAAATAATTTTTTATAAAAAATTATACATTTTAAATTCAGATTTGAGATTTTGTAAAAATTAAGTATGTTTGAAATCAATTACAACAGAGAGATTACATCTTCCTTTTTTTACTTTCATTTTTCCCTCTCCTTTTTTTCTCTTCCTCTTTTCTATTTTTCTTATTCCTTTCTCATTCTTTGAGCTAACATTATTATTTATATTGTGTATATGAAAATAGTATTTAAGAAGCAATTGTTTATATTTCTTAAATTATTATTAATTATTACTAATTTAATATTGTTCGTTATAACCATATTGATTATATTACAAATTTTATCGTTTTCCATATTTTTGTTCTTAGAATGTCCTCGAGATATACAAGCAGCTGCCGAATGTTATCCTGCTGGAGGAAAATCCATATAAATTATTCAACCATTTAGATTTTTTATGGGCCATCGATGGTAAAACTCTAATATATGACCGTTTAATAAAATTACTTCAGGAGTTTGACAATCAGGAACGAACAATTAATGATGAATGATTTATCTATTTCTAATCTATTTCTAATCTATTATATATTTTCTTGTTAAAAATATTTATTTATATATGTTTTTTTATTATATAACATTTATATATATATTTTTTTATTATATATTGAATATACTTTTGATAGAAAAAATTTACTGGTCAGAAAACGCTTCAAA